>CABHPR010130564.1:0-35526 GCA_902168415.1 Peromyscus melanophrys
AAGGAGTACTGTATGATATGAAATTATTTGTTTATGCATGTAAACTCTTAATTTAGTTTCACTTTCACTAGAGGCCAAAATACTCTCACAAAACAGGGGGAAAATATTTTGCTTCACTTGACACATACAAAAACCTAGTGGAAATTCTTGATTTTTTCCTATAGCAGGAGTAGAACATTTCTTCCACCAAAAAGTGGGCTGAGACTGATCAGTGGTAGAACATATGCTGTAATTGTGTGAGACCTTTGTTAAATACTCATTACCACTGACAGAAATGCAACAGTATTCATAACGAAATGATACAGAAGGAAGTCACCCAGGTTTCAACAATATTGACTCTTTTCCTATGCATCTCTTATGGGAGTAGGATCATGTGGCTTCATCTAGACTCTAGAGTCTAGAGTGTTCACTACCTAGCGTGGCTGCCAGTGATAGCTAGGTATAGGAGACGCTGTGATAAGAGTTGCTTAAAGTGTAAACTCTTGAGAGTGTGGCTTCCATTGTTACAGAACCTATGAGATTCAACTGACCAGGATAGTATGTCAGTTCTGTGTACAAAAGAATGGTGTCATTTTCTCATCCCTTCTCTTCCGGTGACATACTGCTCTGGAAATCACTCTTGTAGAATGTAAACAATGTATCATCATCTCCTATGCTAATTAAAAAATAAAAGTAAAAATTGTTTTGGAGATGCCACTAATAGGGAGAGAGCAGTTGCCTAGAATGCCCACAAAGCCCTGTGTTCAGCCCCCGGGAATACTGAAGAAAAAAGTATTAATTATTTGGAAAGTATTGGGTGAGTCTAGCACAAAATATTGTGGCACAGCATAGACAACTTAACATGTGGGATGATTGAGAAAAGATATAGCTGAGCATGAAAATACTGTCTAAAGGGACAAAATGTAAAAAGGTGTTGATTACATTATTAAGGATAAAATTAACAAATGAAAATGAATGGTATTGTATCTTTTTGCTACTTTACACACTTCAGTAACATTGGACTACGTAATGATGCTCACATTCAAAATATGCATTGTTATAAAACTGAAGTGAAAGTTCATTATATAACAAGTACCATTTGCAATGACAGAGGACACATACAAGTTGGGAGGCAAAAGATCTTTGTCTAATTTATACAAATGAATCACATAGACGTAGGGTCAAAATTAAATATGCCCAAGTTTTTTCAGACAACATAGTTTCAGATTTGAAATTTCTCAAGTCTGCATTCCAGATATGTTAAGAAACAAATTAAGAAAGAATATAGCTGTAATTTACCCTTGATCTGGCTAATGCCTATTTTGAGTATAAAGCAACATCTTCTCTTCTTGTGTCATAAGGGTGGACACACTTGCAGTGCACACCCATCCAGCATCATCTCACCTGCAGTGCACACCCATCCAGCATCTCACCTGCAGTGCCCTGTGCAGACTCTTCAGCTGTCAGTTTGGGCTCTTTTTCAGGTATTGTTTCACTGAAATATGGAAGTTTTTTTTAACATCCATGTGAAAAATCATTTATTAAATATTCTGAGTTCTTATTATGACTTCCTAATATACCTTACATTAGAAGTTCTCAAAAAAATAAATTTGTGTTTCAAGAGTTGATTATGATTGGTGACTGCTTTCCTTGAAACTTTTTTTTATGTTGAAGACTTGGGTAGAGTTTAGCCCCTAATTAAAACAACAACAACCCTCACAACCACCACACACACACACACACACACACACACACACACACACACACACACGGAAAAGGGACATGGTAATACCTCCTCCACATGCTGTATTCGGTTGGCTGCAGTTATTGATGGTTCTCTATTTACATGCTCATGTAGTTGGTATTCCTATTTCATAAATCCTCCATGCCTTTAGAGCAACACAGCCTTGTCTCTGTCCTGACAGTTTGCTGGCATTTTGTTGAGGCTGATATTCTGTCTGTAAAGGTTGGGTTGGTCAACCATGAAATTGATACGTGCCCCGAGGCATTCCTCTCCAGCAATCTCAGGAGTCACCACATTTCTTTTTTATATTTTTCAAGCTGCATTCTTAGTTACTCATTCATGAATAAGTGCTGAAACCATCACCTAGCTGGTTTTGTGCTCAACAAGCGTTTCTGTATAACAACGAGTCCTCACAGCCTGTGCCAAAACTCACAGGAGGACAATACTTTCCCTCAGCTCCAAGCCTTCCTGAAGATAGCTAAGAGCTCCAGATTCCAGGAGTTGTGCTTAGTAGACTCCAAGACAACAGCTTTATTTTTTAGTCTTCCACTTTGTGTTTCGCAGCTGCTGAGGATCTGGTAGGCAGGGTTTTGAACCTGCTCATCAGAACCATGTTCAGCAGTGTTGTGGGATATGAGATCAAGGCAGAAATAGGATTTATATTTCTGGATACTATCTAATTTTATAATACCATTCTAAATATCATCCCCAAAGAAAGAGAACATTGGGAGGAACTTTAGGGCAGAATTGTCACACCCTTCTTATACTGTCTGAATTTGCAAGATTTGAAAAAGCATGGACACAGCCAAGAGTTGAGGAATGCAAATTTTTTAATTAAGCACTAGAAAATACTAGGAACAGCAAAAACGGGTTTTTGTCTTCTTTGTCTTTCTATGAACACAAGCAAATCAATTTAAAAAAAAAAGGTGTCTTGACACACTTTAACTTTAGAGGAAGGAAATGACACGAGACACTGATAGGCAACACCTACAAAATGATAAGAAATGTCAAAAGAAAAGCAAGAGGTCTGAATAATGGGTCAGCATCCACCAGGACCTCTCACAGGGTCCAGCCACAAGGCCTCAGGAAATGCGATCACTAGGCCTTCTGAGCTGGTGAGCACCCAGCTCACCTCAGTATTTGGCCCTTGGGGGCCAGGCAAGTAGGTCTGCTCCAGAGCTTCAATCGACAGGGCTTTGCCAGTGAGCTCTGGAAGGTAGGCTAGGTTTCTGTCATGAGAGTATGAGGCAGGCACGTGCAGCACACCATTGAGCACCTGCACTCTCGCCTGCATGCATGCATCCTTGTTGCTAGGTGACGAAGAGGGATTCTGCTCACACCGAACCACGGACCTGCCCTGGCAGGGCGCTCCCGTGGCGCGGAGGCGATGATTGTTTCTAAGTTTTAGAGTGGGGTTTGGGAAGAAGTAGGGGACAAAGGGGAATGGTTTGGGAAGTCAGGACAGGCCTGGGCAGCCCTGGGCCTCTGTCATGCCCATGCTGGAGGACATCTATTATGATGCCCAGACACTGAGTGTGTCAGAACTGGCACACTGATGCACCCCTGTCTGTGGGTCTTCCACCTGAGCTACGGGTGCCTTGATAACCGAAAGAAGGGATGCTCCATCTACCTCATCCTGTCTGTACCTGTGGGGCAGTCCCAAAGGCCAGCCAACGTGTGTGATGTGGCTATAGCAGAGCACTTCATCACCTCCCTTGGATGCCATGTGCATAAATATGACAGGAGGAACAAGTAACACGGGGAAGAGGACTCTGTTCACACACACACACACACACACACACACACACACACACACACACACACACCACCTTGGTGTACATGCTGTGTGTGCATGGGTACATATGTGAAGGCTAGAGGTTGATGCTGTCTTTACTGTTTTTCATCTCACTAAAAAATGGTGTGGTGGTGGTGGTGGTGGTGGTGGTGTGTGTGTGTGTGTGTGTGTGTGTGTGTGTATATGCACACAAGCACAGTAAGTCAGAGTAAGAATAAGAGGTCAGAGGTCACAGTAAGAGGTCAGAGGACAACTCTATTTGGTAGTTATGTTCCCCATTTTGTGGGATTCTGGGGATTGAACTCAGGCCACCAGGCCTTCCTGCAGGTACTTGCTGAGCCATCTTCGTGTTCCTTACACCTCAGCTTTTGAGACAGGTTCTCTCACTCACTCACATCCCCACTGTGTTTGATTTACTGTGTTGGAACTTACTGAGTTGCTTTCAGGCAAGAAACTCTGGGGAGTTTCTCCTGTTTCCATAGTGCCAGAACTTGTTTTTCGAGGTGCTGAGGATTCTGTAATCCATGTCCTCTAGATTACAGGACAAGCACGTTACCAACTGAGCCATTGCTCTAGCCCCGTTTTTGTTCTTATTTCATACTAGGTTATCAAGTCACCAATGTCACCCAGCAGTGCATTTCCATAGTCTACATGCTTCTTTACTCAGAGGTGCAGATCTGGGGGGTTCCTTAGTTTTCTAACTTGGATCTTCATAAAAATAAATGATAGAAGAATAAAGTACTGTTTCAAAATCTTTCTTTTGCTTTATAAATGTTTTCTAAAGACACACTGAATTTTTCAACTGTATTTATTCATTCTGTCCATCCATTTTTTCCCCACACATAACTTAGATGTCTACTATACAGCATACACATCCTACTCTCTCAAGATCCTCCCATTCTTAAGTTTTTGTATTTCCAAATTCCCAGTTACGAATTTCAGAGAGTTCAAACTGCCCTGGATTTTAACATAAACTTTTCTCCCTCTTTCTAAGAAACAAAAAGAAGGTAAGAGACTGTAAAAAATAAGCACACAACTATTCCTTAGTAAAGTTATAACACATGCTATGAAATTTATCACAATTTATAACTATGTCACATTTCATTTAATGTATGATGATCTTTTAGGCATGGTATTAAACATTAGAAATATTGGGTTTCCTTACATTCTGTTTTATTTAAATATTGAATCCCTAGTTTCTTTCAACTTTAAGCTTCTTTAAAATCAAAACACGGGAGCGATGATGCCACGGATTATATGCTTATAGAGAGATTTCCCCAATTTTTGTATGAGTCCATGGACACATTGACAGCTATAAGGCAATCCAAGATGGTCTGCTTTGCTAGCAGTCTGTGTCTGGATTATCATGGACACTGCGTCTACAACCTTGAGACTAGGCTATGTTGCTGCTAGAAACAGCAAGTATGGAAAGGTTACTTCTGGACATAGAGAAATAAAAAAAAAGTTCAAAGTATTGATGACTGTTTTGATTTTTGTTTTTTGTCATTGCTGTTCTAAACTGTTTACCCATAGTAGTCTTAAGAGCTAAAATTTATGTGGATGCAAGTGACGTGTAAATTCACCATGAACCTGTGGAGTGTGACATATTTCATTTAATACAGGGTATAGTGGACTGCATGGTAACCTTTTATTTTGTATAGTAACAAAATTAAAATATTGCCAATTATAGTAGGAAATGTCATGAATTATAAGTGGCATTCCAATGTCAGGTATCCTAAAATGTGAATCAAGAGTAAGGTAGGCACAGTAGCACTGGCCTGCAAGTCTACCTATGGGAGGCTAAGTTAGGAACATTACCAAGTTCAAGGCCAGTTTGGGCAATATAGTTTTTTTAAAAATGTAAACTTCTTTTAATAAAAAACAATTGCATCTGTAGAGTAGGTAGGATTATTGTACCTACTCTAGTAGACTAATAGTAGAATTCTGCTATTCCTCTTCATTTAAATGTCATGTTTGAAAGCAGTAGGAAGAGTAATCATTATCACTATTCACCAAATGCTGAGCTGTCAGGTGCTTAACCACTTGTACTTGCTTTGTGCAGACTCAAACTGGAGCATCACAGTATCACTATGATATAAAAAAACAGCTGTAACATTAATGTCCAGGATGATGGAGGCTGCACACCTTGATTAAGGTAGCTATTGGCCAGCAATTTCTCTGTTTTGTTTCTGTTGCTGTGATAAAACAATGACCAAAACCAGCTGAGTGAAGCAAAATTTATTTGGTTATATTTCCACATCATAGTCCATCACTGAGGGAAACCAGGGCAGGACTCAAATCAGGAATCTGGAGGCAGAAACTGAAACAGAGACCACGGGATACTGCTGTTTTTCCATGGCTTGCTCTTCTGTACTACTCAGACCATATGCTCAGTTGTGCGATCACCCCCATTAATCTGGCCCCCCCCACATGAATCTCAATCAAGAAAATGCTCCATAGACTTACTCATAGGCCAATCTGATAGAAGCAATTGTTCAAGTGAGGCTCCCTCTCTTCATGCATCTGGAGCCTGTGTCAAGTTGGCAAAATAAGCAAACAACCCCCCATTCCCAACAACAGTCATTCAGAACAGATCTTAATGCTTAGACTATCTAGGTCTGATGGCACACCTCTGAAACCCTAATACTTGGAAAACTTAGGTAAGAAGATTTTGAAATTAAGTAAACCTGAGGTACTTAAGAAGACCCTGTCTCAAAAAGAGAGGGCTAATATGCATAACCTAAATAATTTGTCTCATCTAAGGGTAACTATTCAATACAATGGTAGAATGTTTATCTTAACTTCCTTGAATTGAAGATCTATTTCTTTGTGCGATACCCACAGGCCACAGAGCAGAACAACCTAGAATATATTTCCAAATTACTGAACCATGGTGCTGATCCACACATGACAGATTTCAGTGGGAATACAGCCCTCCACTATGATGTATATAATGGAAACAAAGCAATTGCCAGTGAACTGTTTGAGCACGAAGTAGATATTAATGCCAAAATGAATGTAAAGACAATTCAACTAGGCTGGAGAAATGGTTCAGAGGTTAAGAGCACTGGCTGCTCTTCCAGAGGACCTGGGTTCAATTCCCAGCACCCACGTGGCAGCTCACAACTGTCTGTAACTCCAGTTCTAGGGAATCTGACACTCTGACACCAATACACATAAAATAAAGTTAAATAAATTATTAAAAAAAGGTAATTCAGCTTCATTCCCAACACACCTCTAGCAGTGACACTCATATCCACTTTCCACATAGCAAAGCTCAAGCATTCTCACTGAATCTGCTGAAAGTAAAACATTTTTCTCCAAATATATTTTTCATATTTTTTGTAGTTAGTGTAAAACAACGTAGCACCACACATTTTGTCTCAGAATTAGGCTTTATTTTAAAACTCAAAACCATGATGGATTTGGGCCCACATACTTATCACATACACACCAACAATAAAAATACTTTTTAACATAGATCTTTTTAAAATAAACAGAAATCTATTGGAGTTAAAAAGATATTGGGGTGGTTTGTCTCTCAGAGATGAGGTAGGAATGGACAGTGAGAAGGGATATGGTCAAAGGTATGCTGGCAAATTTGGAAATGTAATTACTGAAGAAAAAATGCCAAGAAGACATTTTTTATTTAACTTTTTCAAATTTATGTGGGTATAAGAAATACAGTTCAGTATGGGAGATAATTCTTAGTTTAGGAAAGAAATATTTTTGAAAAGCAGACTGAGAAGCTGTGCTCCCAAGATACCACCTGAGCTCACTCATTCAACAGGAGCATGCCAAACCTTTACTACATGATTTGGGGGTTGGGTAACGGAGGCAAAACTCCATGAAGCTAAGAAGCTGGGAACCAGTGAGTGTTTAGGGAGAGTTCTGGAGAGGAGTGGTGTTCTCCAGAGGGACAGTGTTGGACAGGGGTCAGGTGTGTCAGCTGCATGGGAGAAAGTGCAGCAGACGGTGAAGGAAAATCTAGCCTTTGTGACTCTTTACAATGTGTATTTATGTTCACAGCATCTGTGAAAATTTTTCAGCTGAGAAACATGCTTTGTAGAACACTTTTTTTTGTTTTCTTGTGTAGCATGGCCTCACACCATTTTCCCTTGCAGTATTTGAAAATAAAAAGCAGATGGCAGAGTTTTTAAAAGAGAAGTGTGCAAATCTGTGTGTGGTGGTTGAGCCGAATAGATACAATATCTTCTTTTTTGTAATCTTAGTGCTGTTCTTGAGGGTGACAATTGCTTAAGTCGGGGATACTAAATTGATAGAGGGAAGATTGGCTTAAAGTTGGAGGCACATGGTAAGAAGCCTTAGCACACATGAAGTGTTTCCTGAGAAAAGAAATGTTCAGAGCACAACAGAAGAACAGTATGTACCAGGGTTCAGCTCCCCTTTTAATAATTGAGTTTGTTATCCATAATCTGACGTTATTGGAGATTTTATGTTAATTAAGGCAACTTCACATTAATGTTGTTTATTTCAAAAAGTATCAACTTAGTTTTTTTATTGACAACACAGTTTATAATCACCTTTAGTATTTCCATTCTTTAAAATGCTATATTCAAGATTAATAGGTTTAAAAAATCATGCTATCTTTTCAATCACTCATTGCTTTGAGTGGTTTTTGAATAATCAAATATATTAAGCTATCCCTCATGATGATTAAATGCTATTATAAGATGATATTCTTTTGTTCATTCCCTGTCTGAACTGTTTTGATGCTACATTATTCAGCTGTGCACCTAGACTCCTGAAACAGCTAAAATGGTTACAGACAGCTATCCATGGTGAGAACAAGGGACTAAGACTCAAGTCCCTTGGCTTTGCTGGGGATCCCATTAGCAATGGCTTTTGGACATGATTCTGTAGAGGGGGGTTCACACAACAGGGGTGAAGTCCAACATGCAAACAAGGAAAACACAGCTATTGCATCAGAGTTCACCAAGTACAAACCCCAGGAGTCTGGAGCTTAGCCATAGTCCAGAAAAAATGAAGTTAGAGCAACTGTGCTCCCCTTTCATGAGTTTTGGAATAGGCTGTTATTCAACACCAGAAGGCAATATTTTGTGATTGTTTGGCAAATACTAACAAATATGTAAGTAGCAAAAACAATGGTGCCAAAAATATGCTGGCTTATGAGAGTGCTGGCAGAGCAATGCTTAAAGGCAAAGGTTCATTTCCCATTCCACCAAGAATATCTCTTGGGGTGGGGGGCATTGGACTCAGAGTTAAATGTTGAAGCACAAATTAAAAGTTATTTGTAAATAAATGCCCAATGTCAGTTACATTAGGAATGTAAAAATAAGGAACTCAGCACATTTGGCAGATATTTTTCATATGAATGTTAAAATAATTATCAGTTTCTAGCTACATCACAGTGAAGCTTCATTTGAGGAAGAGTCACTGTGCAGTGCAAAGATAAGAAGCTGATACTTCTGAGATAGACATTATCATGTGTTTTCAATGCTTGCTATGTCTTAAAGTCATCAGGATTGAAGACTATATATGCTCTATAACCTAGCTTTCACTCCTTAAGTAACTGTACTGAGAGAGCTTGACTAATTGACCATGATCCTACAATTAACCTTTGCTTCCCACTGCATCTTTTGTCCCTCTGTCCAGATTGACTGGGACCCATTACTCTAGTATCAAGGTGCAATTCTACTTAATATCAGTTTAGAATGCTAGATTTAGTTGTACCATTTGGCTCTGAAGAAATCAAGGTTATATTACCCAATAGCTTGTCTGAATATTATTTTCAGTTGCAGCTGTAACCAATGCCTTGTTTTGTTCATTAAAGGTTTTGAGGCAGCTAAGACTCAGGTCTGAGCAGATCTTCACAGATTTTACTTAAGCAAAATCAGGCAAATCCTGTAGAGGAGTTTCTATGATGGGTGAAGAATAGTTGTTAGCATCTACTTAGAGGGCTTTTTTCCCATTCATTTCTCTATTTACTAAGATTCCCCAGGGTTTTTTTTAATCCCCACATCTAGCTTGCTTTTTCATTTTATAAATACACTGCTTTTTAAAATTTTATCTTTTTATTGTTTATCTTTTATCCTGAGATTTTTTTCCATTTCTAAGAGCTAAGTGTTCATTTTCTTCTGAAGACAGATGGAAGAATCTAGAATTTTAGAATTTTAAGGACTCTTAGAGACTTATACCTGAAGTTCAAACACACTAAAGTAACTTATATGGATCCAGTAAAAGGCAGAAATGAGTTTTTTTCACTCATTCTCGTTAATTGTAAGGCTAGTAGTCTCCTTACTTATCTACCAGTATGCAAGCATCTAATAATAAGATTAGAGTCTATACAGTGAAGCCATGGAACAGAGTAAGTGTGGAATTAGCAAGGTAGTGACATAGAGCAAGATGGGCATGAGTTACCAGTGCAAGGTGGAGCTTGAAGAGGAACAACAGTGGTGTGTGCAGAAGTGAGCATTTTAGAAAAGTGATGATAATATCACTCCATTGTATAACAAGTTGAACAGAGACAATATTAAAATTCAGATTTAAAGGTATTAAAATTATTTCAGAAAGCAGAGTTAAATATGGGGCTCTGTGGATAAAGTTCTACTAAACAAGTTCAAATCCATGGAACCAACATAAAAGATGGGTATTGCTAACTGCATTTGTAATTCCTGTCCGGTAGAAGGTGGAGGAGACAGAAGGCTATCATGAGCTCTTCAGCCAGCATGCCATCCAACCTGTAAGTCCTGGGTTTAATGCAAGGCCTTGTGCAGAAAAAACTGGTGGGACCCGTGAGTAACTCAGCAGATAATCGCACTTGCCATTGAGAGTTTAGTGTGCTGTAGGCAGTTTTGGAATGACAGTTAGTTATGGACTTTATGAGCCATCGACCAAGCAAAATGATAAGCCGGATCAATGTAGCTGGATGCTGTACTGCAGTACTCTTGCTCTTTGACTGTGTGTGTCACTAAATCAAGGCATCATAGATCCTTGGCATGTGTTGGACCACAGATTTACACAACTACTATATCAGAAATTTTATAACCTCTGCCCCTAAGGATCCCAGTACTGGCTATTTCTTTTCAAATATACAGTCTATATACATGGGTAACAAATATGGTTTCCTAATTATCAGTTTGAGTCTTGAAATGTCTAAGTAGGCAGAAAATCACCCTTCCTTGGGAGCTGTCCTCAATACCATCATCCTAGAATTACCCAGAACTTTCAGGATTTGTTTGTTTGTTTGTTTGTTTGTTTGTTTGTTTGTTTTGTTTTGTCTTGTTTTGTTTTGTTTTGTTTTTTTGAGACAGGGTTTCTCTGTGTAGCTTTGGTGCCTGTCCTGGATCTCGCTCTGTAGACCAGGCTGGCCTTAACCTCAGAGATCCGTCTGGCTCTACCTCCCGAGTGCTGGGATTAAATGCATGTGCCATCACTGCCCAGCCTCAGATGGAACTTTCAAAGTAGAAATATGAGCAGTTAGTTTCTTTTTGCAGATATTGGTGCTTCAGCATTATAAAATTTGTCCTGAATTCTGGTAATGTTTAGCTATGAACCAGATTGTTCTTATAGAGCCATATGCTACAGATAATGGAATAAATTTTGAGACTCAAAAGGGTTTTTTTTTGTTCACATGTATATATTATGTTTAGCCATTATTTCCAAAGCAACAGATTTCTGCTTGAAGATGAACTTCCTAGTGTTAGCCATTCTCATTGATAACAAACTCTCCCTACTCAAAACCTTTTTTTTTTTAACACTTACGTATATGAATGTGTGTAGGTGTTTGACCCCAAAAATGCAGTATCTGAGGAGGCCAGTATACAGTATCATATCTTCTGGAGTTATGGATGTTAATGAGCTGCCAGATATGGTGCTGGAAACCGAATTGGGAACCAAACTTTGGTCCTCTGAAGGAGCAGCAAGCTGTTTTTACCACTGAACCGTCTTTCCAACATCATATTCAAAACCTTCTATGGAGTTCACATATGAGCCTAATCTTCATATGGAATTACCAACTTAAGCATTTCCTTGTCTTTTCTGGCACAATACATGTGTTGGGACCATTCTTGGTCATCAAGTTATAGAAAAACACCAGAGTTGTTTTCTTCTTTCATACCAGATCTTTATAAGAAGGCCCTTTGTACCTTGTGCAGTCAGTGCATTGCTGATGTGGTGGTAGATCCCACACTGCTCTTCCCCCTCCCCCCAATGGGTGCAAATTTTACACTTCCATCGTAAGCGGTCTGCTTAGCACAATAGTGAATTCTCTGAAACCAAGTATTTTCTTTGGATTTAAGAGTCAAAGCATGTCATGACTCTCCATCATCTATGTTTAAAAGAATTTTATCTTTCAGGTAAACCAGTAATAAACAAACAGTTGAATGGACCTTCCTTTTTATGATGTGCAGGCTCAGACAAATTGGTGAAGTTAAAAATTAAGAGTAATAAAAAAAAGCAGTGTCATTATATGTACTAGTTTTGAATCCTCATTGATGAGTTACAAAGTCAAAGACAATTATGTTACATGAAATAACAGGACAATGTATAAATATGGATATATAACATATTATTTAATATCTGATTTACTGCAAATTACATAACCCAAAAAATATATAACAAACAATACTCAAGGAGGAGACACTTAATTTTTGATTAAACAAAACAAGAGACTTGGGAAACTGAACCAAGGCAACGGGGGGGGGGGTACTGCAGGCAAGCACACATCTGTCCTTCTGGAGGGGATGGCCTGCAGTTCATCACGGGATGAAAAGTCTGGAATGGGACTATGGATAAGGAGGTGGGGTGGAGGGGGTGAAGAAAAGCTGTGTCAGTAAAAGGGTGGGTGGAAACTTAACAGAGGGGAAAGAGTTTTCAGAAGACAGTATAACTGTTCTAATGAAGGAAGAGAGCCTTGCCCCAACTGGGCAAATCCACAGGTTTTCTGAATTATATCCTGGCAGAGGGTTGTTGGTTTGAGGGAGAAGTTTAAGGGACAGGATATCCTCTGAAGTGAATGAATATAGGATATGGGAGAAATCTGTAAGTGGTACCTACCTGTTCTTAGAAATTGGGAAGCTTGAAAATGAACAGTGAATATCCCACTGCATTGGGGTGGGACCTGTCAGCAGGAAGGACAGATGGGGAGGGATGTGGTGGCAGTACATTGGGGCTTGTGGAGGAACAGAGTCAGTCTGTGGGAGCCCGCTGAGGTCCCTTGACAGCCTAACAGTTCCTTGACTGGAGTGGTCTCAGCCGAGGGGGATGGCAATTTGGGGGGACATGACTGTGGTGTTGGATTGGGTCTTTGTACCTAGAAGCAAGACACTGAGTGTGTCATGTAGGCCTAGAGCCAGCCTATGTTTTCACTGGAAAGTCCTGAACCTTAACAGAGGATTTGTGCCCAAGTTGCGTGTGAAGACTTAGCATCTCACTTGCAACAAGACATGAGAGGACAGGGGTTGTGGTGGTAACTGGGTCTGTGACCATCAAAGCTAGGGAGTGTGAGAGTTCCTAGGGCAGTTTGTCTTCCTTTTCCTTAGTCTGGTATAGGCTGGGCAGGTACCTGGCCAAGGGCAGAGGACATATGGAGGGAAGATGTGCTGGTGGATTGGATCTTTGGGAACTAAAGGGATGGAGGGGGAGTTCCAGGGCCTGGATACCTCCCTGTTCTTCTTGGTGGCTTTGGAGTCTCCTGAGCAGGGAATCTTGGACTTACTGGAGTAGGGGCCTAGGGCAAGGGGCAGTTGAGCTTGAGGGTGGGGAGGAGATGCAAGCAGGCAGTGGATTGGGGTTGGGAAATAACCAAGGGAGTGAAATTTTCCTTAGCAGTGGAGGCTCCCTGCTCTTTGGCTGGAGGAGTCTCCACTGAGCAGGCCATTTCTGCCATAGAATGGGATGTACCTGGGCATTTGGGGATTTGGGGATTTGGGAAATTGGGGATTTGGTGGAGAATGCAATTCCAGATGATCACTTTGTACTGAAGAACCACAGCTAGGCAGTGGAAAGATTCTGTGCTCAGTCCCAGTTCTTGTGTTTTGAGTGAGCTGCCCTTGAGCAGGGAATGTGCACAGGAGGAAGTTCTTGGTGGGAACATGGCAGAGGGGGTAGTGTTTGCTTAGGAAAGGGTGGTGGGAATAGGTTTGGGGAAGGTAACCAATGGAACTGAAGGTTCCACTATCAGGGTTGTGACCTGCTCTTCAGGATGTCATGGCCTGTCTTTGAGCAGGGCATCTCACAGTCTGAGTTTGGGTCTTGGGACACTGAAGTGGGAGTGTGGGATTGGGAGGGAAGTGCTAGCAAAGGAAGAGGGTTTAGGAAGGACACCCCAGGCACTGGAGACTTCCCTGGATGGGTATCCTAGCTGTTCTCAGGTCTGGGGAGGTCTGAACTAGTACAGAGGATATGCACCCTCATTGGGTTTGGGGACAAAGTCAGAGGGAGTGATGGGTCTGGAGGGAAGAAATGGTAGAGGTCTGGGTCTTGTGGAATATAGTCCAGGAATTGGATGTTTCTCCTGTCATCCAAACTGTCTTTGTTTTTAAGTGGTTTACAACTGAGCAGTGGATGTGTTTTCATGGTTGGGGCATGGTAGAACAGATAGCCTTGGAAGGGGCAGGGAATTACTGACAGCAGATAGTTTCTTGAGGAACTGAACCTTGGCAATTGGAGGGTACTGCAAACAAGCACCCACCTTCCTTTCTGTATGGAATGGACTGCACCTGAGCTGGTGACTGGCAGCCTGAATTGGGGGTAGTGATAGAACAGTTGGGTGATCATTATGGAGGGAATTGTGTGTGAAAGAGGGTGTTTGGGAGCCTGACAAGGGGGCCAGTAGCTTCCTTAGGCCAGCCTATCTTTTTTTCTGTGGGAAGTGGTCTGGTCTTTAGCAATAATTGCTCACAGTTTTTGTTGTTGTTTTGTTTTGGTTTGGTTTTGTTTTTGTTTTTCGTTTGGACCTTGAAGAGGGCTGGTATGTTTGGATTACAAGTTTGTTGGGATAGAATCTCCCAAAGTGAACATATCACATTGGAGAAATCTGTAATTGATATCTTCCCTGATCTTAAGGCTTGCGAGGCCTGTAAATGATCATTGAATATCTCACTGAATTGGAGTGAACCTGTCAGCTAAAGTGTTGGGTTGGGAGGGATTTGCCTGCAACAGACTGGGGCTTTGTGAACAAATGATGAGCAGGCCAAGGTCTTTGGACATCCCACATTTACCTTTCTTGAGTACCCCATCAGACTGGTGCTGTAGGATGGTCTTTGTGTTATCTGTGAATATGCGTTGCTATCATTCGTTAATAAAGAAGCTACCATGGCCTATGGCATGGTGGAATAGAGGCAGGTAGGGAATCCAAGCAGAGAGAGAAGAAGAAGGTGGAGTCACAGGAGATTCTGACAGCTGCCAGGGGAGCAAGGTGCAATGGAACACAGGTAACACCATGAAGCCACGTGGCAAAACATAGATTAACAGAAATGGGTTGAATTAAGTTGTAAGAGCTAGTTAACGATAAGCCTGAGTCATAGGCCCAACAGTTTGTACTTACTATAAGCCTCTGTGTGTTTACTGGGTACTGAGCAGCTGTGGGACACAGGCAAACTTCTGGCTGCAGAGGGGGATTGCAATTGGGAGTGATGTGACATTGGTTGAGAGCCTATTGGAGTTTCCTTCAGGGAGAAGACAATGGGAGTAAGATATTGGATGGATGCTGTAGTAGTGGATTGTGTACTTGTGAACCAACCTGAGTGGGTTGAGAAGTTCCAGTGCCTGGAGTCTTATCTGTTCTTGCTATCTTGGGCATCTTCTCGGCAAGGGATGTTGGATAGACTGGTCTTGTGTGGGGGTTGGGAAGGAGTAGAAGTAGATTAGTACTTTGGGCGCCAATTCAAAGGAATGTTAGAGTTTTGTGGGGGTTGTAGTCCACCTGTTCTTTTGGCTAGTTTGGCCTGCACTGAGCAAGCTCTTTTTGCCCATGTGGGTGTACAGACTCAGTACCTATGCTGTTGGTTGGGGAGGGTACAGGTGGTTATGGTCTGTTCATTTGAAAACAGAACCAAGGGACTGAGAGTTCTGCAGGCAGATGGCCTACCTGTTCTTCTCGATCCTGTGGCCTGCAACTTGGTGGTAGATGTTGGCCTGAGTTTGTGACATGGACAGGGCAATGTGGGAAAACAGTAGGTAGGGAAGGGGTAGCAAGAGATTGTTTTTTTGGGAACACAACCAAGTATATGGCATAGTTCATAGGCAGATGTCCTACCTGTTCTTATGCCTTGGTTGGCCCTTACCTTAGCAGGGCATGTTAAATGGAGTTGTGGACAGGAACACTTTAGCTGTCATTTTGGGTGGGGAGGGAAGGGATGTGTCTTCGTTAAGGTTTTGTTTCTGTGAAGAGGCACCATGACCATGAAAACTCTCATGACAGAAAACATTTAACTGAGGTTGGCTTACAATTTCAGAGGTGTAGTCTATTATCATCACAGCCAGAAGCATGCAGGCATGCAGACAGACACAGTACTGGAGGAGCTAAGAGTTCCACATATTGATCCACAGGCAGCAGAACGAGACTGTGACACTTGGCCTAGCTTCAGTATATAAGACCTTAAATCCTGCCTCCACAGTGATAGACTTCCTCCAAAAAGGTCACAACTACTCCAACAAGGCCCCACCTCCTAACAATGAAACTCTGGGCCAAGCATTGGAACATAGGAGTCTATGGGGGCCATTCATCTCCAAACCGCCACAGGGTGGCAGCAGACTGAATCTTTGGGGACTGAAACAAAGAAGTGGTATAGTTTTGCCTGTGGGCAGCCTAACTCTTCTTTCTGGAGTGGCATTCACCAGAGCAGGGGATGTCACCATGTTTTAAGAGGGACACTTCAGTAAAGGTGTTGGGTCAGGAGTTAAGAGGTGGCAGCTGATTGTTTGTTTTATACTCAAACCGAGGGAGTAAGAGAGTACTGCAGGCAGGCAGCATCATATTCTTCTGGCTGTCATAGCATGCACCTAAACATTGGATGTCTGCCTGATTTGGGGATCAAAGACAAAGAAACAGGGGTGGAAAGTGGGGAGGGAAAGGGTAGTAACCGATTTGGTCCTTGGTAACTGCACAGAAGGAATAGATGTGCACAGGTGGGCAGCCTACATATTTTGGGGCAGACATGATTTGAGCAGGTGATGTCTGCCTGAGTGTGGGTTAGAGTCAAGGCAGTGGGAGTGGTGGTTGGGGAGAGATGTGGTGGCAGCAGATATGGTGTTTAGGAACCTCACCTAGGGTGTGGGAGACTTCCCTGGATGTTCTCAGGTCCTACTTGTTCTCAGGTCCAGGGAGGTCTGAACCTGTGCAGGGAATATGTGCCCTAGTTGGGGGTAGGGACAAAGTCAGAGGGAGTGATGGGTGGGGAGGGAAGACAGAATAGATGACTAGGTATTGAGGAATATGGCCCAGAGATTGGGTCATTTTCCTGGCATCCAACCCGCCTTCTGTGTGAAGTGGCCTACACCTGAGCTGGACATGTGTTTTCAGAGATGGGGCAGGGGCACAGTAGGAGGGTGAGGTGATAGAGGTAGTGGCAGCATATCGAGTTTTTAGAAACTGAACCAAGGGAGTAGGAGGGTACTGCCAGTGAGTAACCCATCTCTTTTTCTTTCTGGCATGGCCTGAACCTGGACAGGGGGTGTCCATCTGATTTGGGGGTGAAGACAAAGCAGCCAGGGCAAGAGACGGTGTGGGAAGGGGTGTTGGTGGTGGAGTGAGTCTGTGAGAACCAAACCTAGGGATGGGGAGAGTCATGTGGGCAGGTGTCTTTCCTTTCCTTCTGGCTGGTGTAGCCTGCAGTTTGTCAGTGTATGGCCCCCTGAGTTTGAGGCAGGGACAGGACCACAGGTGCAAGAGATGGGGAGGGAAGTTGTGTTGGTGGATTAGGTCTTTGAGAACCAAACTAAGGGAGTAGGAGAGAGTTTTTTGGAGGGGGTGGCAGCTACATGCACCCTAGGCAGGAGCAAACTTCATTGAGCAGACTGTCAGCCCTTGTGGGGGCATGAGCCCAGTAGCTGATATGTTGGTTCAGGAAGGAATAGGTGGTGGTGCATTGGGTCTTTGAGAAGTGAACCTAAGGTTGGGAGATTACTGAAGGCTGCAGCCCAGCTGTCCATCCAACTGGCATGGCATGCACCTGAGCAAGGGATGCCTGCCCAAATTATGTGTAGCGACCAGACAGTGGAGGTTGTAGGTGTGGAGGGAAGGTGTGGTGAGAAATAGGTTCTGTGAGAACCCAACTGTGGGAGTGGGAGAGTTCCAGGGGGCAAGCAGCCTGTCTGGTCTTCTGGTTGGAGCGGCCTGCACCTGAGCAGGGGATATATGACCCAGTTGTGGATGGGTACATGGCTGCAGGGGAAGGATATGGAGAGGTAAGATGTGACAGCAGATTAGGTTTTCAAAAACCAAAATGAGGGATTGAGAGCAATCTGTATGTAGGATGTGTCCTACCTGTTATTATGTCTGCAGAGGCCTGACTGCACCTAAGCAGTGGATATCCACACGAGTTTGGAGCAGGGATATGTCAGCAGATGTAATGGATGTAGAAGGAAGGGGTGGCAGTGGAATGGGTCTTTGTGAACCAGACCAAGGAACTTAAAGAGTTCTGTGCTCCACCTCCCTGTTCTTCTATGGAGAGTGGTCTGCTCTTAAGCAGGAGATGTCCACAGGAGCTCTGTGTCCAGATGTGGCAACAGGGGTGGTTGCAAGTAAAGAGTACTGTGAATAGGGGGAAATTGAACTTCTTCTTGTTGGTTTTTTTTTTTAACTCTTTTTGGGCCTTTTGACCCACCATCCAGCTCCAAAATATATCACACATGGAGAGGAGAGACTTATTCTTACTGATGAACACCTAGTCTTAGCTTGGCTTAGTTTCTTGTCAGCTTTCCTTAACTTTAATTATCCCATCCACCTTTTGCCTCTGGGCTTTTCCCGTTTTTTTTACTTCTGTAAATCTCACTCTTACCCTGTGGCTTGCTGTGTAGTTGGGTGGCTGGCTCCTGTAGTCCTCCTCCTCTGGCTCCTATCTGTCTTTTCCCAGAGTTCTACACATTCCCTCTGCCTGTCAGCCCCGCCTATCCTTTCTCCTGCCTTGCTATTGGCCAGTTCTTTATTAGACCATCAGGTGTTTTACACAGGCACAATAACACAGCTTCACAGAGTTAAATAAATGCAACATAAACAAAAGTAACTCAGCTTAAAATAATATTCCACACAGGAACTGAGGAAGTTAGAGAGTTCCACAGGTGGGGCAGGGGAGGGGTGCCTACCTGTTCTTCAGGATGCACTTGAGCAAGGATGTCTGACTCAGTTATGGACACAAACACAGCAGGGGGTGGGATGTGGGGAAGGAAGGAGTGGCAGGGAATTGGGTCTTTAGAGACTGAACCAAGAGAGTGGGAGAGTTGTGCAGGCAGGCACCCTACCTGTTCTTATGGCTGGTGTAGACTGCAGGGACATTGGTAGGAATTAGGACAGGGACCTGTCAGCTGCAGTGATGGGTAGGGAGGGATGGGTTGGCAGAAGATTGTATCTTTGGGAACAAGATAGAGGGAGCTGGCCAGTTCTGTGGATAGTCTTCCTGTTCTTTGGTTTGTTTGTTTTTTACTCTTTGGGGGGGGCCCACCACCCAGCTCCCAAGTAAAACACTCATGCAAGCTTATTCTTACTTATGAATGCCTGGTCTTAGCTTGGCTTAGTTTCTATCCAGCTTTCCTTAACTTAAATTAGCCCATCTACCTTTTGCCTCTGGGCTTTTCCCATTCTTACTTCTGTAAATCTTACTCTTACTCTATGACTTGCTGTGTAGCTGGGTGGCTGGTCCCTGGAGTCCTCCTCCTTCTCTGGCTACTTCTTTTTCTTCCTCCCTGATTTTTCTCCAAAATATTTCAAAATATTTCAGTTTGCTCAAGAAAACACTGCCCTAGAAAAATCTATTAGCTAATGGTTCATAGGTCCCAATATCCTTGAATCCCTGGACAGGTAGGACTCATGATTGAGTCCTATCATTGTTACTTGTGAAGGGGGTAATGGGGAGGGGCCCCAAAACAGCTTGACCACACAGCTGCCATGACAGGCCTAGGAGGCCCAGGTACAGCTTCTGTGAGAGGTTTACTGGCAGGCAACACCTAGATCCAGGAAAAACCATAAGATGACACCACCTAGGGATGGGGAAGTACCTAACATCCCAAACATTCCAAACATTAGGTAAGGTGGCCAGATGTCCCTGAGTCTAGCACACACCAATTTTTGTCTGAGTTTAATTTGCACAAGAAACAAAACTGTGCACCTATCATCTGCCTGACCTAGGCAGTGTCTCCATATGGATATTTAAGTTAATCCAGAAGATCAGAGTTTGGTCTGAAAAGCTTATTCTGTCTGTCATTTGACCTTGGGTGCCTGAGAGGTATTTCAGATAAAATACACTGTAGAAGTTCTCAGAAGCACACATGGCACACAAGAAAACCATTGCTGGAACTGGCTAATATATGTACAAAAGCTAAATATCACCAAGACTCCTTAAGCTTTGGCTTGACCTCTGGAAAAGTCCTTGACCTTCCAGGTAGTAGCTTTTGTCATAGTAGATGAATTCCCCCTACGTATTCCTGCAGCTTGCAACAGTTTGGTTTTTGTTTGTTTGTTTCTTTGTTTGTTTTAAAATTGATGTTCTTATTTTTATTTTTATCTTTTTTACTTTTTGATTTTTTATTATGTCTTTTTAAGTTTTCCTTTGGTGGGGATACTGTAAGAGTAAAGGAAAGATATGGAGGGACTGGGAAATGAGTGAGATTGGGTTGTATGATGTGAAATTCCCAAAGAATCAATAAAAAAATCAAATTAATCTTCAATCTTCTCATGATAGAAAATGTCCACAAAACAAGAAATAAGGAATGAATATGACAAAGAATATACATGAAAAGTTGATAAATGGCCCTGGTGGCAGCTCTGGTTACTGAGTGGAAAGGTCACGGTCACAACAGAACCCAGTGTTAGTTTTCAGAGCTTTATTAGGAGGGAAAAGAGGGGAGGAGAAAGAGGAGAGCCAGACCTGGAGAGAGAGAAAGATGGTGGGAGGGGGAGCAGAGCAGAGAGAGAGAGAGCAGAGAGAGAGGATGGAGTCTGTGTCTGACTTTTTAAGGTGCATAGTCGCCAGCACACATTGATGACACAAGACGCAAGACCCAGAACTGTGCATGTGCAGGAGTGAGGGCAGGATCCTAACATTCCGGACTTTTTTCTTATTATAAAATAGCAAGTGAATAGGATAAGGGGTGTCGTTTCTCCCAGAAAAACTGCTTCCAGCTTGATGGGCATCAGTTGGCTCTTGGGAGGAATAGGGAAGGGGTTCTTCTGAGGTAGACAGGCATCCTGGGATGGTGGGCTGTCCTGCTGCCCTGGAGCTGTCCATCCCTCTTGGCTTGGACTCTGGCTGCTTTTGTGTCTGACAGGATGCTGGTGAGACAGAAAAAGCCTGAAGTAGATCCGACCTGTCCAGATGGATTTAAGCTCGTTTCTGGAGCTTGGGGAAAAAATTGAACATGTTAAGAAGCAGCCATGAGAAAATTAGTGACCGTTTTAGTGTTTAGTACTCTGCTTATATTGGTTAGTATTAATGAGAGAGACAGAGAGATTGGAATATGTTTTTAAGCTTTATCAGAGACAGATTATTTAAGGCACCTGTTTTCTTTATTAGTTTAGCATTTAGGAGACACAGGTGAACAATTGTTGAGAGCATTTAACAGTAATAGATGGTTATATTAAAGTCTGTTTTTGTAGAGCCCAGACACTTTTGGTTCTGGGGGTGTAAATACCTTTTAGCTGTTACAGTTTCTTACTTGATGATCTCTGGACTCCAGTTCTGTGGTGGTCCTATAACCATTAGCTGGGCAGTTAATTAGAAGAGGGAACTGGGAAGAGAAAAGCTTGTGGTGCATGAGAACTCATTTTTTGGAATTAGGGACAAGGCAGAGAGCAGGGCCCTGTCTGTGTGCATGAGGAGGAGAAGCACTCCTGACAGGTCTGGAGTGAGGCACATGGGGGGAGCAATGAAATGAAAGCTCCTACCTTAGCTGGAAAATCTTTTCCCATTAAATAACCCTGAAAGTACAATTAAATCTGGTGTGTGTGTGTGGTGGGGGGGTAAGGCTATCCTCCCTACCCCAACAATAGAAAAGTGAGGAGAGATGGGACCCCAAAACTCCCAGGACTGGGTTAGTGGCTCTGGTATCCAGAAGGAAAGAAATGGATTGCTTCCATGCTGTGTTCTGGGTTCCCTGCAAACAAGCCTGTGGCCAAGCCTAGAGGTCTGCTGGAGGTCTTTGTCTGTCCCCCTGCCCCTTGGTGCTGGGTGTAGTCAGCTGACCAGTTGTGTTTCTAGGTGGCACTTTGAACAAGGCTCAGTTGATGGCCTGGCAGGGCACACACTAGGCTGAGTGGCTTTTCCCCCTTCCCACCCCCACACTTAAAACAGGGACCCAATGGCTTTTGGGAGCCAGAGTGTGTGAGCACTTGGCAGTTCTGTTCTTGGACTTTTTTCATCTCTCCCCTGGTACACCTTGAATGCCACTGCTGAAACTTCTGCCCGTGGGGTCAGGAGCCTTGCTCTCCAGATGCTTAAGTTTTAGCCCTATGTCAGGGAGGTCTGGGGGACAAGAGATGGATTTTACTCCATGTCTCGATTTTTTTTAATGTCTGCTGGCTTGGGGACAGCTTTAGGAAGACCCACCAGAAGGCAGGCCATAAACTGATCTCTAGCTAAAGAGCCATCCTGATTACTGTAAACTTATTTGCATGGATCCTAGCCTGCTTTCAGACCCATCTGTGCTTCTCAGGGCAGCTTGAGAACAAGTGGGAAGAGTTAAGGTGAGAGCCCAATACTGGAGAGTGGAAAGCAGAGCACAGAGCAGAGAACAGATAAGATAAAGTTCTTTGGAGCCAGAGATTCCTTAGGTTTAGGAATGTACGTGGTCAGAAGAAAGAGAGGGGCTTTAGCGCTTTAGAGCTTGGATAAAAGCATGGGGATAAGGTAACGCTTTTCATTTGCCCATTCACTGGCAGAAGTTAGATAATTCCCGTGAAATGTCAGGGTTGAAACAGCCGAATTTACTAGTATCCGCCCCTATGTCCCATGACTGCAGCGCCAAGAGAGAAAAATAAAAAAAATAAAATAACAAACATGATCCCAGGCTCCTATTTCAAGCATCCTTGAGACTAGGCAGTCTGTGGACTGGCATTAACAGCACAAATTACCCAAACCATCATCACGATAAGGGTAAGGGCTGGGCGTACATACCAGAGGACCCCCTGGGGGCCCAGACAGCATCCAATATTTTGTCAAGATTGAATGTGTTGTGGTACGCAGACTAGGACCCCCTGGGGGTCTGGCGCGAGGAATATAGCTCAGGCTGAATCTGTGGGAAATGGTGGGGGTGGGAAAGAGGAAAAACTCACCAATATGGTTGGTAGGTGTGGTGTGCGGGTCCAGCAGCTGGGCAAACAAAAAAGCATATTGGGCAGTCACAGGTCCTTGGTATAGGTTTCTGACAACGCTCAGTCCTGGACACTGAGTGAGCGGAATTTCCTATCTGAGTCCATGGCACCAATGAAAAGATGATAAACGGCGCTGGTGGTGGTGCTGGTTACCAAGTGTAAAGGTAATGGTCATGACAGAACCCAGTGTTAGTTTTCAGAGCTTTATTAGGAGGGAAAAGGGGGAAGGGGAAAGAGGAAAGCCAGGCCTGGAGAGAGAGAAAGATGGTGTGAGGGGGGAGCAGAGCAGAGAGAGAGAAGAGAGAGAGGATGGGGTCTGAGTCCAGTTTTTTAAGGTGTGTACGTAGTCGCTAGCACACACTGATGACTCAAGACACAAGACCCCTGCTCATGTGCAGGAGTGAGGGCAGGATCCTAACAATATATCCACACAGTCAGAACATCTCTCTGCAAAAAAGAGTGAGGAGGCCAAATGGGCCCATCTGGGTGCATTCCAGTATGTACATCTTAACGAACCCCACAGACAAGATTTAAGGAGAAAATCTGTAAAATGTATGAAAAATCTGCAAGTAATGTCTGGTTCTAACAAAGAGCCAATCCCTGATAAGCCTGAATGGAGAACACACTTAATGGTAAATGTGCTCCCTGTGATCTGAAAAACTGCACATTTAAGTCTGTAGGAAACAAAGCATCTGCAGAGTCCAGAGAAGAAAGAGAAGTAGACTGAGCACGTCAGCAGACTGACCTGACAGTGAGAGAAGCAGGAGCAGAGAAGAGAGAGAGAGAGAGAGAGACTTGGGGGAAGACGACGAGAAAGGGAGAGAGGAACACAGAGAGAGGGAGAGGTATGAGAAATAATGGGTTATAACCATGAGCTGAAGGGAGATTAGGGTACAGGAGGAAGTGACATGGGCTAGGCCTTAGCATGGAATTTGAAATGTGTAGCAGGTACTGGAGATACTGAGGAACCCTGGAAGCCAGCATGAGATTTGGTATGCTAATAGGTACCACAGATAGTAATTTGTCCCTCCTGCAGGCCAAAGGGAAAATGACTTCTTTTAGGAGAGAAGAACCAGTTTCACTACTTCCTGAAGAATGCTAGCTTTTATATGACCTCCAGAAACCTTCCTATAGTCCAGGTTGAACCGAATTCTGAATATCTGGACTACTTTTTGGAGTTTTGGGAACTGCAGTTTCCTTTGGACCTAACAGGCATCAGCAAATTTTACTAGATTTTGCAAGTCATAAACTAGCCTTGTTGAGGTTTACATACTCAAACTGCCCAAACATGTATAAAAACACTACCAAAAGAGCCATATTGTCCTCAATACATTGATAAAGTTAAAGTGTGGTCTTGCCTGAAATGTCTTTTCTTTGAATTTTATGACATTCCCTTCCCACAGCACCCATTATCTACCACAATCCCTCACTGAGTGCTGGGGCCTTATGAGCCCCTCCCTGGGCATGATGAATTGGTGAGGGTCCAGTTTTATAGAGGTCTTGTGTAAGTAATCATAGCTGTAGTGAGTTTGTGAATGTAGTCATTGGTTGTGTACAGCATTCACCTACAACTTCTGTCTCCATCTTGCACAGTATTCCCTGAGCCTTGGGGGGTGTGATACAAATGTCCTGTTGAGATCTGAGCACTTGACAGATAAGCATTCTCTGCATTTTGGCCAGTTGTTAGTCTGCATTCACCTCAGCCCACTGCATAATGAAGCATCTCTTCTGAGGGATGATAGATGCCCTAAGGTATAAACATATTTATAAGGCAGCTTAACACCATGCCATTTTAATGTAAAAACAGTAGAGGTTCTCCTCAAGGAACTATTGTATGGATTAAACACATCAGTGATTAACTCCCAGTCATGAATAAAGCATCAGTGCTGCATTAAGGAGAGGAATAAAAGTACTTCCCATGGAGCCATTTAACCAAGAGTGAGTCCAGATTTGAATTCTCTACTCTATGCTCCCTGGATCTTCTGCCCCATTTGTTGAATGAATCTGAAGCTGTGCCTGTCTGAAGAAGTCTGTCTTGTCAATCTGCCCCCATGTCTGTGTCTGTCCCTGTGTGTGAATACGTGTGTCTGTCCCTTTTAATCGCTCTCTCTTTTATTGAACTGCCCAAAAAGCATCACATGGGGATATACATGGAGAGTTTACAGAAATCATTCACAGAGTCTCACAAGGGATTAAGTGAATAAATTCAACTGACCCCAAATGACCCAGACAACAAACAGTCTTACAAACATCATCGTTTATCCACTAATATCCAAATGCTGCTGCATTCAACATTTTTGGTGGCTATACAGACAGTTTTCAACCTCTGTGTTTGCTACTTTCTGCAAATCATACAGATGCATTGTTCTGGATCAGGAACATGAAAGAGGACATAATTTAAGATTACAGATACATCTTAACTTAGGTCGTAAACTCCGATTATGTGGAAAACCCAAGACAAATAAGGTTGATTGTTACATTGTTCTCTTAATAGCAGGTTAAGCAATTAACAATAGGCTAGCAGTCTTACATCTTAAGGGACTTCAAGGTGTGTTTTGAACTCTGGTTGTGAGGTCTAGCAAAAGCTCCAGACTCTTTGAATCAGAGAGATTTTCATATTACATCACCACAGCCTATGACATCCTCAACCACAGGCTCTTAATCAGATTTACAGAACCAGGCATGAGTTCCATACTGTGTAGAAGGCTAAAATCCAATCACCAAGCAGTAGATTGCTCCTATAACATCCATGCCACAATAGAGCTGAGAATCATATCTTGCCAGGCAGATTGTAACTTGCAGGGACCACAAATGGGTAGAACCATTGCTGACATTCCTCCTCTGGTAGCTTGCATAGCATCTTCTGGCACTGTGAAAACAGACCAGCTCAGTTACAGCATGACTTCAAAATGTCCCATATCATAAGTGTATGGTGTGTTCAGAATAGTCTTGCTTACAATCTAGTGCTTGTATGCAACGAAGGGCACTGGCCTCTCTTGCTCTCCCATTTCCTTGCCATATATTTGCTCATCACAATGGTACCCATCCACCCAGGGCCTGCAAGGTTGCGGTTGTCTTCTCCCCACCCAGGCCAGGCTGCACCAGGTGGGCCTGTGGGTGTCCTACACTCCACTGAGCAATTTAACCTATCCCTCAAATTGTTTTTAAATGATTTAAAACATAGTATATTTCCATAGGGTTTTTTCCTACATGCTCAATTTAGGTTACACACACACACACACACACACACACACACACACACACACACATACACACCACATGCTCTGCACTATTCCCATCCCTTACCACTTTCCCCATGCCCTTTCCCAGCAAATTTATTTTTCCACCCCACTTCCTTTCCCCGTTCACTTTAATTGTCCCTCTGCTGCTCTGGCTTTTACAGGTACTCCAAATTAAGCACTGTAGTCTCAAAACTCAAAGCTAGGACTCACACATAAAACAGAAGAGGCACATAAATGTTCAGTCCATACATAGCACCAGTCTTTTCTTCTGATTCCTAGGTGTTAGCCCATCTGTCCTCCAGATGGAGCTACCGTGGTTCCCAGAAAGGGTCTGATGCCTCAGCATCTCTGCTGCTGGGTGGAGGTTTCAAACAGTTTCTTTTTGTTTTGTTTTGGCACCATTATTTCTTTTGTTTTTTAAGACAGGGTCTCATGTAGGCCAGATTGGCCACAAACTCCCCATGCAGCCAAGGAAAACATTGATTCACACAACACAAACTCACACTCATATCATGCAAGAAAAGGAACTCCTGTTACTGTTTTTGTAGAAATTCTTGGTTGTCTACATTGTTTCTCTTTATAGAACCAGGACAGTTCTGCACAGACAACATGGTTCTAGATATTTCTTTGGTGTTTTATTTATTTATTTATTTATTTATTTTGCTATGACATACATTCCTTTCCTTTCAAGCATGGTGTATAATCTGTAGTGTGGCAATATTAACTGTTTTAGCCAGTGACCTATTGCTGGACATTTTGATCATTTATCTTACAAAAATTCCCCTCTTAACTGTCCTGATACCTGAAATTTTTTTGTACACAACAATGTTCACAAAACAAATTTCTAGAAGAATATTTTTGGAGCAAGCCTGCATTTTACCTCAGTAGATCTGTATGCAGATCTCTATCCTTTTGATAGCAGACATATCACAACCACTGTGGTATGTGACAGGGGAGGGGAGTTGGGTCAAGCGTGATGATTAGACTGCTAGAGACAGCTAAACTACTTTTTGATCAAGAACTTCTGACATTGGGGCTGGAGAGATGGCTCAGCTGGTTAAGAGCACTGGCTGCTCTTCCAGCGATCCTGAGTTCAATTCCCAGGAACTACATGGTGGCTCACAACCATCCATAGTGGGATCTGATGCCCTCTTCTGGCATAAAGATGTACAAGCAGGTAGAGCACTCACATAAAATAAATAAATCTTTTTTTTTTTTTAAGGACTGAAATAACAAATTCAAAAATAGTAACTGGCTCACTACCAAGCCAAGTACACCACTCTACAAAAAGACCAGGGTAAGGGAACAGTGCTGTCTCTGAGCTTCTGTCAATTCCTTTAAAATCAGCTTCATCTAAAATCTTACTATTTGCAATAAATTTTCAGTATGACATTCCATAAATACAACCCTTGAGTGGTACATCTATACATTAAGCTCTCTAAGCATTAAGTTTTGTACCACCACCAGAAATGCAGACATTATTCTTCTCAGTTTGTGGATGATGAAATGGTAACTCAGAAAAAAATAAAGTGACTTTTCTCCTGATAACAAAGATAATAAAACCTAGAGATAAGATGCCCATACAGATGTGGATCCTGTTAAACACCATGTACTTTTGTTTTGCTGTTGTTGATTTGAGACTACTGTGTAGTCCTGTGTGGCGTAAAACTCACATGCAATTTCTAACTGCTGTGTTTAAATTTAATTAGTATTACTATTTTGTAATAATCCTACTTTTGTTTAACCTGGAAGGGAACTGAAAAAAAAACTGGAGATACTGATTATAAGGAGGCTTATTTACATTCTTGAGAAAAACTATCAATAGCTGTTATGGGTCTGGAGTCACTCAGAGATTCACCATGATCATGAATAAAATTTTTTATTTACTTTGTTTTATGTGCATTGGTTTTTCTGCTTGCATGCATGTGTGTCTGTATGAGGGTGTTGGATCCCCTGTAACTGGAATTACACACAGCTGTGAGCTACCATGTGAGTGCTGGGAATTGAACCTGGATCCTTTGGAAGAGTAGCCAGTACTCTTACCACTGAGCCATCTCTTCAGCCCCAGTCATGAATAAATTTTAATAAGAAGAGGCTTTATTAAATATTGGCACCAGATACTCATGGCACTGGGACTGCAACTGAGAGCACTCCCAAGATGTAGCTTCTAGTCATATCAATCAAGGCTCATAAAGTCAAACCCCACGAGATTACATGTATTCTGTCTACAGGTAGGCATGGTCTGATTTTTTCATGTATGTCTTTCAGTTGTCCAGATCATTGAACAGAATGAGGAAGTTTGACTACAAAAGCAGAAATAGCAGTTAGTTTTATGACCTACTATCTTGCTAGAACAGCAAATTTTACAAGATCAATTAAAGAACAGTCTTCAATGTCTGAGGGGAAAGGGGGAAGTGGGCTACTAACCAGTATAAGCTTATATATGATAGAAGGTTGGGTTTTTTGTTTGTTTGTCTGTTTGTTTGCTTGCTTTTTGGTCTCTCAAGATCTAAACATTAAATGTAATGTTAACTAACATCACAAAATCTACTTATTTGATTTGAGTAAAGTAAATATTGACGCTAGGCCTTACATTAAATGACATTAGTTTGGCAAGTGAGTCACATTTTAACAATGACCATATTGAAAAGGAGGAAAGGAACAACAATAAGTTAAATAAAACTTGGAGGAAATTGCCCTGCGTTCTTTTAAACCCTGATGAACAGCAAACAGAGGTTAATACCAAATAACTTCATGCAAAGACTGAATACAGCCAAAGGGTAGAGCCAGCACTAAGAATTTTGATGATGTGCAACTCCACGTGCTTAGGGAGACTAGTGTTTTATTTTATTAAATCATGCATAGCACGTGTTTTAGTGAAAACAGTTTAATCTCTACTCCAAAAGTTCTACTGCACATTTTAGCTTTTCCAATTATTTATCTTTTCAATTATTATACTATATTATTATTTAAAAAAAACTGCTGATTTATAACATTATAAAGTAAGCAATTGTTTTCTTTTAAAAAGGTATTTTGAAGTTACACATTTCAGAACACTATTTGCAATAACTAGCACAAGGTGCGCCAGGCACCACTGGAATATCAGCATTCTATGGTGCAGTGACTTCCTGCAACAAAACACGATGCGATGACCTTATAGCAGCATTTCTACAACTCGTTTGTGGCTGATCCCTCCACAAATCTAGTGATTCTCCTGACAACAATCCCAAATAGCTTAAAATTCAACCTTCTTTACTTTATTTAATTTGTTTTCATTTTACATACCAAACCTAGTTCCCCCTCCCTCCCCTTCTCCTGTCCCCCTCCCCCCATCCCACTCTCCATCCACTTCTCAGAGTGGGTAAAGCTGCCCTTGGGGAGTCAACACAGGCTGGCATACCAAATTGAGGCAGTGCCTAGCCCCTCCCCCTGCATCAAGGCTGAGCATGGTATCCCACCATAGGGAATGCGCTCTAAAATGCCAGTTCATGTACCCAGGATAGGTCCTGATCCCACTGCCAGGAGCCCCACAAACAGATCAAGCCACACAACTGTCACCCACATTCAAAGGGTCTAGTTTGGTCCAATGCAGGTTCCCCAGCTGTCCGTTCAGAGTACATGAACTTCCACTAGCTCAGGTCAACTGTCTCTGTGTCCCCCACCTCTAGTCATGATCCTGACCCCCTTTGCTCCTATGATTCCTCCTCCCTCTCTTTAACTACTCTTCAGGATTTCAGCCCAGTGCTTCGTTATGGATCACTGCATCTGCTTCCATCAGTTACTGGATGAAGGTTCTATGATGACAATTAGGGTAGTCACTAAACAGTGACTGATGAAAATTAGACTGTGTAATAATTTAGGATATTGATATGTTGCTGCATATCAAACCATAGCTAAACTTTAATCTGTGGTTTAAATGTATAAGGTCAAGCAGGATTTAGGGATGTCACTGTTCTTGGAATGCTACTAATCTTGGGAATAGTGCTACTAATTTACAGGCTGTCCCAATTAATAATAATAAAAAGAGAATAACCATTTGTGTGCCTGAACAAGAAATCTTTGGTCATTAGCATCAGTTCATTTTGAATATGAATTTGCTCCACCTCATAACCAAATGAAGTCAATAAAAGCTTATCTAAACAGATATAATTTCTTCATACAATTAAACATGCTTAGAGGAACAGATGACAGGAAAAAAGATTATCCTTTCTTAACTGCTGTAGATGAGATGGCAACTTGACTTTTAAAGAAAACGTTTCTGTAAATACAGGCAGTTTAGTAAGTTGCATTCCAATTGACTGAAATTATGCAATTACACTTTTGCTACCAGAAATATTTCAGTTTGCTCAAGAAAACACACTCTCTCCTGGAAAGTTTTTCAAAGCTGAAGTCCTTCACATCTGCAAGTCCCATCAAGGCCAAACAAACATATATGTATCCCCAATTTATCATTATAACAGAATATCTTCCAAATGTATTTTCCTTAAAAAATTCACATAAATAATTGTTTGAGTCTTGTTTCTAATAGTTCAGTGGTTTTATAACAAGTGAAAAATATCATAAATATGTATGTTAAAACATATATATTTATAAAAAACTACGTATTTGTAGATATATATTCAAACTGATAGGCACTGAGTATACAAGGCCTCTCTTCCCACATTGTTTCGTTGTTCAGTTTGGTTAGTTATTGAATCAGAAAAAGAATTATGTGGCCATCATAATTCAGAATAAAATATCTTTAAATTTATGATATTAATAATTTAGTACATTATGAAGCCTACTTTAGGCCACCATAATATTCTTAATCTCTACATACTAATTTTAAAACTACATGAAAATCCATAAGCAAATTATTGCTTATAGTCAAATAAATTCACAACTTTATATCCTCCCTATAAATGTGTTTGTTTTATATGTTAAAGCAATGACCATACAGCTGCATTATTGCATTTAGCTGTTTTAAGAGGGAAAGAGGAAGAAAATGAATCTGCTTGTTCCCAGCATGAGTGTCAGGCAGTTTCTAGAAGGATGATGGTGTACAGACTCAAGACACACTCTCATGGAGAAGCTCTGGTCAGACCTGGTACAAACAGCACACCACTGTCACCACAATGAACACCACCAACATGGGCATCCAAGGCCTGGGTTTCTGTGTGGAAAGAATCCAAGAGTCAATGCCATACTCTCCCCTCTCTTTTCATACCTGTTTAACCCCTTGGTGAACTGAGTGTGATGTACTTAAAAGACCTTGGGAAACTATTTTCTTTGCATTATAAAGGGAAGTGTAGAAAGAAAGGAACAGAAGGGAGAGCCACACTAGCTGGACCGTTGTGTGGGAGCAGCCTCAGGTTGTCTTTACAATGTTTGAGCTCATCTGTGATTGATTGTTTTTCCTGCTCAGTCATTTAAAACTTCAGCTCCATTTCTGAGACAATAGTCTGTGTCTTTTCATACTAAAGGTAAAGAAAAAAGAATGTGCAGACTGGACTTAAAGTGGGTATAAAGTTATGCTTCTAGTGAGGTGTATATATGAGATCCTGTTTAAAAACTTTTAACACCAAAGTCGAGCCTTTCTGTATCAAAAAGGATAAAAGACCCTGGCACTCACAGTAACATTTTTTTTTTTTAATTTTGACTTAATCCTACAATGACTTTCTTGCTCTGGTGATAAGATCAAAGAACAGAGTATACCAGTTTGTCATCTGTTTGTAATATAAAGAGTTACTTCTTCCATCAAGTGAGAAGAAAGGAAATTGTAAGTTTATCATTTGAGCAAAAGAAAAACAGTTGAGACAAGTCCTATACCCTAATTAAATGGCAATGCTAGGTCTAAGTGTATTTCCTGGTAATTACAAGTAAACCATATTGGCCAACTTATTTACTCTTGAAATAAAAAACATTAACTTTCAACAAGTCTTTCATTACTCAGCACTAGTGGATAACACCAGTGAGCCGTCAGTAAGTTTTCTAGGCAAATAAAGCAGAGGAATGTATCTGATATGCTTACCATCAAAACTGGGGGTTTTGACAGTTTATCAGCACCAATTTAAAGGACTTTATAAAATCTGTTTCTAATAGAAAAGTTTCCATAAAGAACAAGTCATTTTCTACTCTTGAAAACTGTTTTGTTCTCTTTTGTTCGCCTTCAGACCAGGTCTCAGTAGCTCAGGCTGCCCACTTGCTTGCTGATCATCTTGACTCAGCCTCCTGAGTTCAGGATTGGCCCACCACAGCCTGCCTGAAAGTGCTGGATTTTGGTGCAAGTGGGCTTGCTTAGAGAGCCCCCGTCCTCAGGTGGCTCCAGCCTGACCAGTCAATAGCGTACCGCACCTTTTGCTAACAGCACAGTGGCTGGAATGATTCTCCTCCTGAGGTATCTCACGGAAATTTTCATCACTACATATGTGATTTCACTACATATAACCTGTGACACACACACACACACACACACACACACATACACACACACACACACACATACACACACACACACACACACACACACACACACACACACACACACACACACAGCCCTGTACATCTTCCCCAGGCGCTTGTTCAATTTAGGAGACTGATCTTTCCTCCTCTGCCTTCATCTGGACCTAATTTGTCAGTAGCCTTTTTTTCCCTCATCTTGCTGAATAGGGAGATTTTAAGGAAGGGAAGAGCTATCCCTGGGCAGTGTTTGGAAAGTGAAATTTTCAATCCCCTACAGATAATGTGGTGAGAGGTTTCTCACTGTGAAAATATCAGACTGCTGAGAATCACTCGGAAAGTTTCAGAGCTCAGTTTTATTGCACCTGTGGGTGCAACTGAGCTAATGCTCCAATAGGCTGGGCCCCAGTCCATTGATGGGTTTGAATTTTAGCATATCTGACTGAGTACCATGAACAGGAGTTTCTCTTCAGCAAGCATGTTTATAGAAGTAGGAACAAAATGGTTAGCTATTTTGCAAGTGTACATTTCTCAAGATAAGAAGAGAGGGGTTTTATCTGATCAGGAAGTCAGCGGGAGTTCAGAAATAGAGCGCAGCGTGTTAGTTTTGGCTGTAAACGCAGTGGGGAATTTCAACCTATTTCATTGTTATCATAAAGGGGAAAAGCAGGTCTCTTGCTTTGAACAGGTGGTGATGCTGCAGGGTTTTCCTTGTATGCCCGGAAAGGCTTCTGGAAAGGACAGCTTGGCTTCTTTCTGATGCACAGGGGGGAGAGCTGGTTAGTAGGGAGGTGAAGGAAGTTCCCTGTGACCTTACTGTCCCCTATGACCTTTTGTATCCTACACAGCCTTTGACACCCTTTGTGATATGACCAGTTGGGGATATTTCCTCCTCTTGCAGCATTTGCTCAGTGCCTAAAGGTTTCATTCACAGACATGTTGGCAAAGACGGAGGTGACTACTTGGGAAAGAGAATGGAGAATATAGAAACAGGCAGAAGGAAGCTGACTTCAGTGTAAAACAGCAAGAGATAAACGGTCCTGGGAAAGGTACAGTTGATTCCTGGGCAGGTCATGGGGAGCTTCGTGGAGGATATGGGTTTGATATCAAACCTTTCATGATTGGAGCTGGAGAGCTGGGATCCTCTGTGAAGCAGCCTGACTTCCGTGTGTGCTTGGTTTCTGAAGTAAAAGATTCTAGAACATCAGTTTGTGTGGCCCAAGTGTTAGGAACTGTCAAGGCTACAAATGCTGCTCTGGGAGCTCTCTGTTTTCAGTCTGGGTGAGGAAGGAAAACAACAGGAGCCAGGCAGGGATGAAGGATGTGTAAGCTAAGGCATCACTGCACTTCTCTCCCAACGGATGCCCTTGTGTACCGTGGCTGTCTGACATAACAGGGAGAGAAAAGCCCCCGTGGACAAGGCCCAAGCTTATCAGACTTTATAAAAGGAGCAGTAGGAAGTCTGGAGAGACCAAAGTGCCACTTCTTTGCAGTGTCCCTTGAGGCTTTTGAGTAGGAGATGTGGGTGGTAAGCAGCTCTCTAATGCAGCCGAAGGACTCTAAGAAGCAATGGTCCTGGGGGAAGATCTTGAGGAGGGAATCAGAGAACTAGGTGATTATGAAGGATGAAAGGGGATAATGGGGGAAGAGGTTTAATAAGGGAAGGTGGTGGGAAGGTAAGGCACTACAAAGCCATATAAAAACCAAGTAGCTTATAAACTTCTTAAACACACACACACTCCTATAAAATAGTTTTAATGGACGTACCAACATGGAGATAATGCCTCTCCCAGAAGCCACAAGTTACCAAATAAAAAGCCCAGCAGTCGGTGTGGAATTCTTCCCTCAAGCTGTTGGTCCAGGCTATCCCAAAGACCTCTCAAAATAATACAGATTATTGCCATTGTTGATTACCCACCAGAAATTTATGGTAAGAACCTACTGCTGAGGACACTATATTTTGGTGACAGAATTTGAAGTAATGAAGCTGGCAGTGTAACAGAGCTGACTAAAAATTATAGAGAAGGGGACATGCCTCATCAGAAGCAATATCCTCCTTCAGCTGGCCACTGATTGGCAAAGTAAACAAAACCCTGGCAGCCCTTCCTTCTTGTCTGTTATTATTTACTTGGGAAACTAACCTTTACTTGCTCTTCCAACACCCAGGAGAAATCTTCCCTTTACCCACTAGTATGTTAGTAGAGACATGGGATGTTATGAGACCTGAAGAATTCCAGAAGAGAAAAATCAGAGCATGGGAGAACTGCTTTCTTAATACTTTGACCAATAAAACTCCTGAAGCCACCTTCTCCTTCAAATATAGAGAATATTTTTCTATGAGGCATAATTTCTACCCAAGCCAGACTTGAATTAAAATGTCTCTTCTACCAACCTCTGTCTCTTGGTTTAGTTTTAGTAGAGGCATCTGGTAGCAGAATCCCCAGAAACAGGTCATAGTATTAACTTGGAAGCTTCCTGCTGGCTAGATTACATAGTACTGAAAGGTGCTATGCAGGCTGCTTGGGGAAAACAATCAACTTTCTTAGCCAGTTGTGAACCTTTGGAGTTGTAGTAACAACCAGCCTGGCAAGATACGTCCAAGGGTGCCAAAGTGGCATGAATGTTATGAGGCTAACCACAACATACAGCCTGTTCCACCAGGGGAAATTCATGCCTGATACTATAAATCTGGCCAAGAGCCCGTGGCTGGGACGCTCATAGCATAAGCACAGCAGGTGAACCTACTACTAGAATTTTGCAATCAGCTGCCTCCTTAAAAAATGTGTGTGTGTGTGTGTGTGTGTGTGTGTGTGTGTGTGTG
>CABHPR010130566.1:0-15098 GCA_902168415.1 Peromyscus melanophrys
ACTGTTAGTGCATTGTCTTTGGTGAGCTGTTTTGGGAACAATTATTTCCTAGTTTTAAAGTGGTTGTTCATTTCCTTCTTTTTTTTTTTTTTAGATTTTTAAATGTTCTCTTTTGTATATTTTGGGTTAGTTATATACTTTGCTGACATTTTCTATCACTGTAAATAAGAGCAGTGTATTTTTACGTGAGTGTTTTCATTTTGTCTATCAATTATTTCCTTAACTGATTGTAATTTTTGCCTTTGTATCTAAAGTCATTGACAATCTTTAGGTGATACATATCTTTCTTTTCTATATTATCATCTAAGAGAACCTTATAGTTTTCTGATTTACATTATGGTACAAAATTCATTTTGAATATGCTTTTGGAAGAGAGTAAGAAATTTTTCTAGAATAATTTTCTTTGAATGTGAAGAGACAATTGTTCCCAAACCATTTAATAAAAAAGATTAACTTTGTGATTCTTTTTAATTTTTATATATTGAGATGTCTTTTCTATTTTGACAAAAATAATTTGTGTATATATAATATTTATATATCATGTATCATATATAAGTATAATAATCAATAAATGACAAATACTACACTTGCAAATCTAACACACATGTGTTTATATAGGGGTATTGGTAGATGGATGATTCTGATATAATTTTTCTAGTCCATTGATCTGTAGCCAATATAAAACAGTCTTAATCTTTGTAATTGTAACAGCAGCTCTTAAATTGGATAATGCCTTTCCTACAAACTTATTTTCGTTCTGTATACTGCTGACTCTTCTGAGTCATTTGCCTGTCCATATATACTTTAAAATCATTTTGACAATATCTCTATGGTAATTTTATGGGATTGACTGGTATTAAATTCAATATATTGTTGAATTTAAAAACAATTGCCATCTTGTATAATGCTGACTCTTTTACTCATTAATATGAAATATCTCTTATGTATGTAGCTGTTCTTTCATTCATTCTAACAGAGATTTTCAACCTTCCCTTATATAAGTGTGGAACATAGACTTCTCCATATGAAGAGAGCCTACAGAGTGAGTGTCTACTATGAAGGGTGTTCATTGATTGGCTTTCATGATTCATACTAAGTAGTTGAACAATGACTGTCTGAACACCTGTGATACTGAGAACCCGATATATGCTGTCTCAGAAGTTCCAGTGGTGATAAAGACTTGGAGGGTTCCCAGAGTGCCACTGCATTTCAATCTATATTGGAATGCCACTGTAGCTGGAGTCCAATGTCAGTGAAGGATGGCAGCAGGAACAGGAGGATAGACACCACAGATTTTTCTTAGGACCTGTTTATAGCGAGGCCACCACCAGCAAGTGTCTCCAAACCTGAGGAGAGGCACCAGCTCCCTGCCTCAGTTAACCCTTCCAATAAATACCTTTATGGATGTTTGACTCCTAGTTGTTTCCAGATCCAATCAATTTGGCAGCCAATGTCATTAATCACAGTAGGTTTTGGATTTATTTTGATAGAATCATACCTATGTCATTTGTGATTTCTTAATATAAATAATATTTTATTTTTGATCTTACTTGTTCATTTCTGGAATTAGACCAAAATTGAGTTGTGTGTATTGACCTTATTCCCTCCTCTCTTCCTATAACTGTTATTATTTTCAGAGGGGACACTTGTTGATTCTTTCAGTACCTTTAGTTCCTTTATGTAGAGCAGTGGGTCTCAACATGTGGGTTGTGATGCCCTGAGAGTCCCATATAGGATATCCTGCATATCAAATATTCATATTACAATTCATAGCAGTAGCAAAAGTACAGTTATGAAGTAGCAATGAAACAATATTATAGTTGGGAGTCATCACAACATGAGGGACTGTGTTAAAAAGTTACAGCACTAAGAAGGTTGATAACCACTGATGTAGATGAACAAAAACAGTTGCATTTCTTTAGGAGTCTGCTCAAAATACCTTTTAATTACCCTGTCATGTGTTTTTCCACTATATAGACCTACATAGTGTTGGAAAAATGGTAAGGCAGACCATCACTACTTTGTTCTAGCTATTACTGGAAAATTCTCTTATTTCTCACCAATAAGAGAGATTTTAGCTGTATATTGTCTTAATGATTTTTTAAAATCAAATCAAAGAAGCCATTAAATCACTTTAATAATTACCTATATTTTATATCACAATTTTATAAATCAATAAATGATATACATATGACTTAGGTCCATTATCTGATGTTATGTATAAAGGTAATTATTACTTAATGCTTAAGGTTAATCTGTCAATAAAGATTTAGAAGATGATGAGTTAAAGACAATGATTTGAGGTGACTTGGGATGGCTGAAGATACCACAGGCACACAGAAATGCCAGCCAGATGAGCATCATTACAATGAGCAAATATATGGTAGAGAAATTGGAGAGAAAGAGAAACAGGATGGTTCATGTTCTGTAGTGAGAGGCAGAACTGAAGAAGCAAAAATGGTGAGGAACAGGCTGATGTGGGTGGTCTGCATTGTTGATAGTGGAGAAAGAATGGTTCCTTCAGTTTAAAGAGCATCATCCATACAGAGACAAAAATTGTAGAATGGATTAATTACATGATTCATTGAAACATGAATCAACAGAAGCATCATGGTATACATGTCAGATGAAGCACCAGAGAAAGCCAGAAGAAACAACAAATTAGCCCATGTCAGTGCATTATCATTTCAAGCTGAGATATTTATATATTAGTTCAAATTCATTGTCTCAAGGCTTAAAGAAAGTATCAGCTTAATTCAAACCAGGAAGTCTTCAAATAAGATCTCCACATAATGTGGATTTCTGCATCTGCTTCCATCAGTTACTGAATGAAGGATCTATGATGACAGGGTGTTCACCAATCCAGTTACAGGGGGTAGGCCAGCTCAGGCATCCTCTCTACTATTACTAATAGTATAAACTGGGGTCATCCTCGGGGATTTCTGGGAACTTCCCTAGCTCCCGGTTTCTCCCTATCTCCATGATGCCTCCCTCTGTCATGGTTTCTTTTTCATTGCTCTCCCACTCCATCCCTGTTCCAGCTTGACTACTCCTTTCCCTTATGTTCTCATCCCCCATCCCCTACCCTCCATTGCTCCCCACCCCCAGTTTATTCATGGAGATCTCATCTACTTCCCCTTCCCATGTGTCCCTCTTAGGGACCTCCTTCTTAGCTAGCTTCTCTGGAGCTGTGGGTGGTGGGCTGATTATCCTTTTCTTTTCATCTAGTATCTACTTATGAGTGAGTACATACCAGACTGAGCTCCAAGAGGCCAGCCAAAGAGAATGAAAAGGGATTCTATGAGCAAAGGGCTTCAAAATCATGATGGGGAAACCTACAGAGAAAACCAAACCAAACTAGTGGGAACTGGACCAATAGCTGTGGAGCATCCATGGGACTGGACTAGGCCTTCTACATAGGCAAGAAAGTTGTGTAGCTTGATCTGCTTAAGGGACCCCCTGACAGTGGGATCAGGAGCCATACCTGGTGCATTAGCAGGCTTTTTGGAGCCCACGGCTTATGGTGGAACACCTTACACAGCCTTGGTGCAGGGGGAGGGCCTTAGACCTGCCTCAACTGAGTATATCAGGCTCTGCTGACTCCTCATGGGAGGCGTTTCCTTGGAAAAAGTGGGAATTGGGGTGAGTTGCAGGGGTAAGACTAGGGGATAGGAGGAGGGAGGGGAGGAGGATCTGTGGTTGGTATATAAAATGAGTAGAAATTTTCTTAATATTAAAAAACATAAAAAAAAGATCTTCACAGAAATACAAACTGGTTGCCATAGATGGGGTGGTAACAAATTGCTGTGACCATAAGCTGAAGATTCATCATGTATGAAATATAGAGTAAAGATAATTTGTTGGAAGATTTCAACATTTCTTATGGAATGAGTGCCAACTGCAGCCTTTGTTTTCTCCTGTGGTTGCCAATGAGAGGTCTTGGATGGAAAATTGTCAAATTTATAACTTCTATGGGAAAATCACATGGCATTCTCTCAAGAATTTTGTTTTGGGTATGAAAAACTTTTATCATGAAAATTTATCTTTGTATTATGAGTATGTAGCTTACAAAATAACATTTTAGCCAACTATGTATGAACATTACAAATCTATATTTTATAATTCCATATATGTGTATGTATTATATACTTTAACATAAAAACCCTCCTTAATAACATATTAAAACAATATATTAATATTATTTTTAATAATTTTCATAGGTACATAACACCAAAATACATTGAAATATACCCTAAACATTATTGAATTTTGGAAAGGCTTATTTATTTTAATAATTAATGCCTACAGACTATTTATTTACATTGGAATTATTTTAATCACTGTACATAAATGCATTATACATAATCACACATACACGAACAATTAGTCATTGTTTTTAATTATGTTGATTTATTTAGGATCTCTTACTTTTAAAACAAGCTTCCTGTGAATGTTATAATAAAAATAATTCCTACGTGGAAATAATCTTTTTCACACTCTTAGTAATTGGAACTAGATGTGGAATGGCTTCTTCTTTCTGGAACTTGCATTCTGTGAGAGTTTTTTGTTTAAAAAAAGAAATGTTGTGAGAAAAAATTATCTGTTGTGCAAAAAATGTTCAGGGTAGGAAGACATTATGTCAGGGCTTGAAATGAATTTTGTGAGCAAAATCAAACAGGAATGCCCATGGGTTCTGAAAAGTCAACTGAAATGTTTATCTTACTTCTGAAGTTATTCATCACTGGCTTTATAACTTTGCAACTTATTAGTAAGCAGTGGACTTTTGTTTATTTAATAGAATCCATCTACCACTGGTCACATGTACTGTCTATTCATGATATTTATTAGTCAGGGTCCACCTGAGGGTGACTAACATTTGAAAAGGTGATCATCAGTGATGGCTTGCTGAAGTATCATTATCCCTACAACTGTTAATTCAGATTTATTACTAGATGAACAAAGAATAAAGCTTTATAACTTCTGGAATCTTTCTCGATTATTAAACAGAAATCCACCTAAACTTTCATTTTAAATGGCTTTCATCCTCAGATGACGTATAAGAAGCAGTCTGATTGCCTTCTACCTCACTATCAACTCTGGCTCACACACACACGAGAAGTCTTGTGCTTATTTTATCTGACGGTGAAACTTGAATCGATTTAGAAAAAAAAAGTTTTGAAAAATTAAACCTCATAGCAATAATGTAACCAAAGGCCTTATAGCTTTATGTCGGACTTTAAATTTTTATATAAAAGTCTTAACATATGTATAACATAAAGTGGAGATTTAGCTGCTAAGCATTTTTAAAACATAAAATCCATATTTTTTTCAGGCTCAGCTCTGTCTACTATTCATGAGGAACATTTAATTTTCTCTGAATAAAACACAAAAGAAAGTTGTTTGAAATTTATTGCTCTAAATTATTAATGAAGCTTAAAAAACAAAATCCTTAAAGTGCTTATGAACCAATCAGCTGGGCAGTCTTGACTCAAAGGCAAGGAAGAGATAAGATTGATGCAGAACTCTCAGGAGGCTAATTAAAACCGAGCCAAGTACCAAATCCCATGTTTGGCTTCTCCACCAAAGCAAATGGTGAAAATAAATTCATAGGTCTACAGAGGCATTATAGAATGTTTTAATCATGCAGTAAACATTCTGTAATTCTTAGATATACCTAAGATAGCAAATTCTATTCCAAGAATATTAAATTTTATTCGTTTTTGGATAAAAAATGTTTGTTAATCCCTTAAAATTCTAACAAATTAAACACATATTTTAATTATCATTATTAGAAACAAGGACCTAAGTCAGATTTCCATGTTTTAAGATGTTCCATCATATTTAGGCTCACACTCTTTGATTTCTGTCTAGTAATTTGATGCTTTTAAAAGCTAATATATTAAAAGATACTAAAAGTTTATAACATTATTTAGTTGATGCTGTTGTGGGGAACACATAATAACACATTCATGGTATTGACTGTAAATTATTTTTAAGATGTAATGATCATTTCAAAGATGGGGATGTATTTAAAAACACATCTTTAAAAAATAACAATGTCTTTAAGAGACTAGATACCAAATTTATTCTGCTTCTAAAATGTTTGGGGAAAGGAAGAGGGTTATCAGAAAATAGAGGAGACATAGATGAGATCAAGAAGGTGCCAGACACAGACTACATGGAAAATGGTCAGTAGAGTCCTGCTGCTGTGTGGATTCATTTTCCTCCAGTTGCAGGTGTGTATGGTTCTGAGTTTATTCCCATAAAATGCTTGTTGGGTGATCCCAGCCAGGTAGTCCCTGAAGCCTACTATACTCGTGAATATGTCTTAATGATTTAGCTTCATTTTATTTTGTGAATAATAAAAATGGTAGCAGGACCGAGAGTGTTGGTTTAAGAATTAAGAACATGGGCCAGGCGGTGCTGGCACACGCCTTTAATCCCAGCACTGGGAAGGTAGAGCCAGGCAGATTTCTGTGAGTTTGTGGCCAGCCTGGGCTACAGAGTGAGTTCCAGGAAAGGCACCAAAGCTACACAGAGAAACCCTGTCTCAAAAAAAACAAAAAACAAAAAACAAAAACAAACAAAAAAAAAAAAAGAAGAAGAAGAATTAAGAACATGGGCTGCTCTTGCTGAGGATCAGTGTATGATCCCCAGCACCACTGAGGTAGCCACAATCACCTGTAACTCTGGTTCCAATGCCTTTTTCTTGTCTGTGATGATGACATGCATATGAATGATATATGTACATACATGCAGACAAAATTACCTATATGCATAAAATAAAAATAAATGAATAAATTAAAACAAATGTTTCCAAATTTAGTGACCTATGCAAAGATAAATGGGCAGGGTCAACCAAATAACCTACCCTAAGAGAATAGACCTGATCCTAGAGATTTCCCAAGATATCCATAGATTGTGGTGTTGGGAATTTAATTAAGTTGTTTTTATGAAGTGGAGGAAATAGGCACAATTGCTGCCTTTTTAAAGTACTGTATTTTTTTTGAGTTCTTTCATGAATAATACTGTACTTTACAAAACCAAAAAGGCAGGAAAGTACATATTGTGATCAAGAAACTGACCTTGACAAGACTAACAGGACCAAGGGCACACAGAAAAACAAGGATATCTGAATTGATTCATGGTCCTTTTCCTGTATATACAAGTTTTAAATATATAGATTGGACAAGACTATCTTAGGACCTTCCTTCTGCCTCATTTATGTAAAGGATAGATACCACTTATAAGACTCATGGAAAGTTGTCTGTAGTAGAAAAATTTTCTCAGTGCATTACTGTTTTCTAAAACAGAGTTTTAAAAGTTTTATCAAAATAAATTTTTGACATTATGATAGAAGTAAGACAAATTATGTATTTAAATAAGAAGCCCTTTAGAATGCAACTAATTATACTGTTGATGGTTTCTGTTTGATCTGAAGCATGAGAACAGATTAACCATGGCTTTGTTGGTATCACACTCACGTTCACCCTGAAGGCCCTACCCTTCTCAGAGTTATGTAGTCTTTTTTTTTTTTGCCTGTTTAATAATATTTATTGAGTAAGTAAGTGAAAGGGAAACATTATTTTTGCTTTTAACTTTCAATAATTATAATAGCCTTGAATGAATAATTTTAAAGTGAAATGACATCAAATGGATTTCATTCACATATTAGCAGCTTCCAATTATAATATGAGTGATAATCACACAATTTCCTTCTTTTTTTTTTGAAACAGGGTCTCTGTATTATGTAGTGTTAGCTGTTCTAGAACTATGTAGACCAGGCTAGCCTTGAACTCACAGAGTTCACTTGACTCTGCCTGCTGAATGCTGGGATTAAAGATGTGTGCCACCATGACTGGCATTATACAGTTCCTTCTTACATTCAAATACGTTAGAATGAGGTAAATAGTAGAAAACTCAAAAAGATTTGGAAAATATTTAGAAAAAAAATAAAAAACAAGATAACATTGATATTTTCCTGGATGACTGTGAGAGGTAAATAATTTTGCTAATTCTTAAATGTAAACAAAAGCTTTAATTGTTTCACGAGTAGCCAAGTAACACATTTTACAAATACACACCAACAGATGCAAGTCTATTTGCAACCATCTTCTTCATCATGATATCACTGACAAACAGTGCATAACTTCCCTAATGACTCAAGCATCATGCTCTAGATACGTCTATGCCATCTCTGTTCCTGGGATGCCTCTTAAACAGCTCAAACTAGCAAATCATAAAGCAGTTAATACCTACCTGACCTGGCCATGTGGGAGTTACACTTGCACTTATTATTCCTCTCATCTTCTGGTTCATAAACAATGTTGGTGCTTTCCTGTGTATCCTCAGCCCTGTGGCATAGTCGTTGAAACTCACACAAGGAATTTCTTTTTAAAGACAGCTGTTGTCTCTCAATTTTTTTACTTTATTCATACCAAGTAATTATGAGTCTTTTATGAAGATAGCAATCCCATTTATGAAGACTCACCTTTATGACCTAGTCATTTACCAAGAGCCCATTCCCTGATACCTTCACACTAAGGATTAGGGTTTCAATATAAGAATTTTGGAAAGAGAAAAATACTGAACTCACAGCAATTGCATACTGACTATGCCAAGAGTTAAATGCTTTTCCTTCATTATTTTTAATTATTATTATTCAGGGCTATACAAGACCATTTTCATATAAGTATGTAATATACTTTGAGCACATTTCTTCATACCCCATGAGCTTCACATTCACAGCACTCTACTCTCCAGTCATGCCCCTTGATTTCGATATGTTTTGTTTCTACTTTTGTATAATCATTACACTATGACTTCATAAAACTGGAAAGCCTAGAACCCACAAATTAGAAAAAAAAAACTGTACTATTTGTTCAATTAATAGGACTTTCTCTAGTTAAGGCATTTCCCTGAAAACAATATTATTTCAATCTTCTTTCTGGCTGAAAATAATTTTCCATTGTGAATGTAAACAATGTTTTCTGTATCCACCCCTCTTTTGACATCTACCTAGGTTGCTTCTATAACGAAGTCAGCAACAAACATCAGTATGAAAATATCATCAGAGTTACATTTCTTTAAATGTTCAGAAGATTCTTTTTGCCTTACAGGTGTTGGTAAAGCCACTCACTGTGGTAAACAGTGAGAGGAAAGCACAACATCTCATCTTAGAAATACACCAGGCAGTCTTGATAAGCAGTAGGACAAGATGGGACTCAAAATGTTGCTGGAAGAAAAGAAAATACGCTGGATGCACATTTTGCAATGAATTGAAGCACAGAAAATTCCACTCACATCAGGTAAAAAATGATAAGGACTGCAGTTTAGAGGAAACAGCATCCTCCCAGGAGGAGTGAGTCATGTACTTCCTGAACTCCAGCCAAAAGGCATAAATAAGGGGGCAGGATTCTGTATAAATGTCAAGTTATGTTTATTTATTTACCACTGTTAATTTCCAAAGATAAAATTCCTGTAAAGGTCTCATATTTCACTTCTCTTGTTGATTTGAGAAAACATTAAAATGTGTGAGAGTTGTAGGGATGAAAGGTATTCATCCAATCTGTCCCACAAAATCAACCCCATTTAATATTCATGTCAGCAAAACTACCTGGTAAAGCCATCACTTGCCATGCTGTTTTATTAACATATGTTAATTAATATGATTAATAATAATCATATGTTAAATGACAAGAAAATAATTGATTGGAAAAATCCAAAAAGTAATACAGAGCACTAGGTTTCAAAATGATATGAAAATTCATTGAAAGTTTCCTATGTTTGGTTTTCTTTAAATGAGTCTTGTTGTAGAGCCCTAGTTAATCTCATAGTCACAGTTTAGCCTAGGTTAACTACGACTTATTTATAGCTATTATTACTTCAGTTTTCAATTTTGAGTTTATACTTATAATTAACTTATAAGAATTGTTCTGAAATTAGTCTTTTCCATGCAGGCAATAAGATTAGAATGTAGACTCCTAAGTATGAGATGATCATACTTTACTCAACTATAGGGTTTTATTGCTTACTTTGATGCTCTTCAGTAACAATGTAAACAAGCGTCTGGAGAGATACCTCTGCAGTTAAGAGCATGGACTGCTTTTACAGGGGATCAGAGTTCAGTTCTTAGTAACTACATCAGTCAGCTCAGATTCCCTTTAACTACAGCTTCATCAGATCCAATGCTCTCTTCAGGCCTGCTTGGGCATCTGCACTCATCTGCACATACCCACACAGATACATATAATAAAAAGATTAAATAAAAATTTACCAAATAATAGATGCTGTTCAAATTATGTTTGAAGACAAGAACAGGTATCAATGGGGAAACATGTCACTTTGTATAGGTTGCTAAGCAGCACTTCATTATGGTTTTAGAAGTTTGTGTTTTGCAGGAAGAAAACTTGTATTTGAATTCAAATACTCCCAGATTATGTGAGTAAATTACAGGAAGTTTATTCCTATTTTGAGATTAGATTAAAGAAAGTCGGGACAAGAGGAAGAATATATATGCAGAGTTTTCTGAGCTTTTTTTTTTTGTAATGTAACATTTATGGATGAATAGAGATGTTGAACTTTCTGGAGGTCCATGATCATAAATTCCTAGGAGAGTGAAATGGATTTTTATCAACAGAGTCTAAACAGACAGCAGAATACTTATCTATTGTCTCTAAGGCCATTTATAAAGTTATAATGTAGAAAAAAACTTTGGTTTCATGTGCTAAATACATTTCTTGAATCTCTTAATGTAGAACCTTTCTAATCTTGTCTTTCCCTCAGCTTTTGAGGATATGCATATCAATATGAAATTAATATTTGGTGGTGGAATAATGGCTCAGCAGTTAAGAGCACTGATTGATCTTCCAGAAGACCCAGATTAAGTTTCTAGCATCTATATGGCTGCTCATATCCATCTGTAACTTCAGTTCCACAGGAGCCAATGCTATGGCCTCTGTGAGCATGTCACACATGTGATTCATAGATATATATGCAGAAAGAACACCCCTACATGTATGTGGTAGTATTGTATTCCCCAAAATATTGTGTACCCTAATAAATTTATCTGGGGTCAGAGAACAGACAGCCACTTAGATACAGAGGCTAGAAAATGGTGGCACTCACGCCTTTAATCCTAGCATTCCAGAGGCAGAAATCCATCTGTTCAAGGATACAGCCAAGCATGGTGGCCTTTAATCCCAGAAAGCGGGCCTTTAATCCCAGGGAGTGGTGGTAGAAAGCAGAAAGGTATACAAGGCGTGAGGACCAGAAACTAGAAGTATTTGGCCTAGAGAAGCATTTGGCCTGGTTAAGCATTTGGCTGGTTAAGCTCAGGCTTCTAAGCAGCCGTTCAGCTGAGACCCATTCCGAATGAGGACTCAGAGGCCTCCAGTCTGAGGAAACAAGACCAGCTGAGGATCCGGCGAGGTGAAGTAGCTGTGGCTTGTTTTGTCTCTTTGATCTTCCAGTGCTCACCCCAATAACTGGCTCAGGTTTGATTTTATTAATAAGACTCTTTATGATTTCTGCTACACATATACAAAAAAAATCAAAAGAATAAAGAATTCAAATATCCCTATGCTAATGGATATTTCCATGTTGAAGCTGAGAAGACAAATAGTATGGGTTCAATAAAATAGGATATTCTACTCCACATTTTTATAAAGGAAATGACTTATAAACATCCTTTCTTGCAGGCCACAAGAATATGCCATAGAGATTCAGCTGTGTACTAAAGCTATACCTTGGCTGGCCAAGTGTCTGTTAAGAAGCTTATTATGAGTATTTGGTGCTATCCAGCCTTTAATATTCCAGCTGTCTTCTACTGTGAAATTCTTGTGTGGCCAAATATTTTCAGACCTGCTGAACTTCAAGGTAACTTCCCTGCTGGAGCCAGTACCTGGATAAGGTCACTTAAGCAAAGACAAGCTGGCAGGAGAGGCTTAGCTTTGCTTCTTGTGCAAATGAAGCTCAGACCATCCCCCGCCCCACCCGAGGCCTAGTGGCTCTCCAGAGCAACTGACTGAGAACAAAAGAGGTTTTTACTATCAAGGTGTAAGGTAGAATAACATTCCTGAGGAGGCATAGAACCTCTGTGCCCAGGGAAAGAAAGGGCAGGCATTTTCTGTAGAAAGGGACAGAATGGCATGGCACGAGAGAAGACAGGAAGATAGAGGTTTTGTAGAGGGTAAGTAGATCCCAGGTAGAGTTATCTGAGTGTCAGGAGTAGATAGTAGCAGAGATGGAGAACGAAGAAACAGAGGACGAAGATGAGGCTGGAAGCATGGGAGTATAGTCCTTAGCAGGGCTATGAACTAGGGAACTGGACGGAACTGAAGCTATGGAGAGAGCAAAAGATAATGTCTCTCTGAATGCAGACCTCGCTGCTGGTTTGGCTAGACTAGCTGGCCAGTGAGCCTCTGGGATCCTCCTCTCTCTGCTGTTGAGTTTACAGATGCATGTGACCATTGTTGGTGTTCTGAAATCAGCAAGCAGTTTACTCCATCAGCCATATCCTTTGCCCTCAAAATAGTATTCTATTATCATTATCTATTCTATTATCAGTATTCTATTATTATTATCTATTATATAAATTATTTATCAGCTATTATCTGATACTTGTCAAAATACATGTACTTCTACAAGAAAGAAGTGCTTTTCTCATAGTTACTTGCCATGGATCTCTCTATCATTCTAGCATGCACTTTAATTGGATCAACATGATTCTATTCCAAACACATGAGTTTGGCTAAAATAAATTAAAAAAAGAAAATATCTGTGCACATGTCCAAGCTGTTGTTATTGTTACATTTAGGTTATACAAAATACTAGGCATACAATCTTGTTGGGGATAGGTCTTAAGACAATTTAACAACTGTTGGAAATAATTTAGAAGTGATATTAAGAATAGCTTCAAGAGTTGAAAATGTGAATTAGAGAGTAGTCAAGATTTCATAAATGTTTTCTTTAATCGGCAAAAGCCATTCTAGAGAATTCATGTCTGCTGAGAGGTACACTACAGAGCTGTGGCCTCTGTACTACATCTGTAGCTATAGTAACAAATATTGTGGTTATAGTAACAAATATGGTGGGAGGGAGGCTATGATCCCAGAGGCGTGGCTATCACTAATAAGGCAGAGGAAATTTGGATGAATTTAATATCATTAGATATAAAGAAAAATAGATTTAGAATAAAAAAGAGGCTTCTTTCAAAATTACCAAGTTGTTTCATGTCTTAATTATGTTTCTGATATTGTAGACTATAAATGATATGTTCTGATAATTAAAAATGGAGTTCTAAATTAGTATAAAAATGAGTGAATAGTTGAAATGTAGTTCATATTTGAAATAATTTATATAAAATGTGAATAGACAATTTGAGAATTTATTTGAGGTAATGTAATAGTGCACAAAACATTAGCATTTCAGCGTCTCTATATCTAGTGGGGCCTGACTGGAAACCACAGCAAAGCTTGCACAAAAAGTAGGCAAACTCAGTTACCACTGTGAAGTCTTGATTTTAATGCTATAGGGAGAAACCAAAGAGGTAGAGGAGAGAAGGATACATTTCTTTAAAAGAAATAGCTGGAATCAACAGCAAAATAGTATTTCATCCGAAAAATAAGAGACAAGAGATGACAATTTTATGTCCAAAAGTGTAGAAAAACTGTCTGTACATGTTTAATAACAATGGGAAGAGAGGCAATAATGAAACCAGCACAAGTATGAAATCGTACAATGGAGAAGCAGCACCACTCATCTTCAAACCAAATGTAACTATTTTTATTTTCTGTTTAAAACTACCAATTTTCCAAGTAAATTTAAAAAATTTGTTTTGGAATAAAATTTCATTACATAATTAAAGAAACAGACACTGTCTATAAGCATCCCACGTCAGATATACATATAAGATTTTAGATCATATTTTTATGCTTAATAAACTGAAAAAATAGCTGATAAATTGAACTTTTTAAAGGCCTTAGAAAAATAAAAAAATCTATAAATCAGTTATTAATCCCACATAGGGTTGTGTAACTTCTTTTGCTAGCAAACCTCATACCTCAACCAGGAACTGGTAGATCTCAGAGTAAACTCTGTTATGGTCTGAAGTTGCTGAAGGATGGGCACTGCTCCACAGTCAGAACCAGCAGTGGACAGCACTCCACCAGCATTCCTGGGTCTGCAATAGTGCGTGCATGAGACAAGATGGTGTCATCCCTTTGCACAGCAAACCTGTCATAGTCCATGCTTTGTCAGCCTCAAGCCATGTGTCCTCTACTCATGTTTAATACTCTATTAAAGATAGTAGTTTCTGTTAATCAACCTCGGCAGCTATTTCTTTATAACTGACATTTTTAGATTCCACGTGTGAAATCACCATATAATATCTGTTAAACTGTGCATGGCTTAGTACGTTTAGTCTGTTCTTGTAAAGGTTTACTCAACTTGTCACAAATGACTGAATTTTTGCCTTTTTGTGCTTGTGTGTATGCATGTGCATTTTATTTATACCATAGTTTTTAACCATTCATCTGTTGATAGATTCTTAGTGTTGATGGGCATTTAGGAAAATGTGAATTTAGAATGGACTAGCAGACATACTTCTTGGTGTGCTTGTGAGGGTGTTACCTCAGACATTAACCCCTCGAAGGGACGACCCACTCCTAATGTGGGCAGTGCTACCACATAGTCTGGAAACCCAGACTGAATAAGACTCAAAAGAGGAAAGAGCCATATGAGCCTCAACATTCATCTCCCTCTGCTTCTTGACTGTGGATGGACTGAAACTTGCCAATTTATGCTCCTCTCACTGCAGATAAAGTCATTCTTATTAGTATGCCTTTGCTCCCTTGATGGACAGTATCTGTGGTCAAAATAAATGGAGAAATTACAAGATAGCTTTCACATCTTACATATTAAGATAAGTTAAGTGCTTGTCAGTGCTTAACATCCTGAGTTTGAATCCAGAACCCACATGGTAGAGGAGGATCAACTCCTGCAACCTACTCTCTGTCCTTTTTGTACATGAGTGAGCATGGACTCTCTCTATCAGCGTCGCTCTCGGTCAGAGTGTAGATCTCGGTGGTCCCCTCTCC
>CABHPR010130566.1:15198-37372 GCA_902168415.1 Peromyscus melanophrys
CACACACACACACACACACACACACACAAAATAACTACAAAATGAATTTTGATAGATTTGATTAACTTGCTTTGGATATATACTCTGAAGTGAGTTATATAAAATTCAAATTTTAGTAATTTTTAGAGATAGTATACAAGAGTTTCTGTTTTGCTGCAGACTCTGAAATGCTTCTTCTGCTCATATTTTTTCTTTTTTTATTATTAAGAAAGTTTCTGTTCATTTTATATACCAACCACAGATTCCCCTCTCTTCCCTCATCCTGTGCCTCCAGCTTTCCCCTCTCAACCCCCCCCCCCATTCTCTCCTCTGAAAAAGTAAGGCCTCCCATGGGGAGTCAGCAGAGCCTGGTACATTCAGTTGAGGCAGGTCCAGGTCCCTGTCCCTTCATCAAGGCTGTGCAAGGTGTCCCACCAAGGTAGTGGGCTCCAAAAAGCAAGCTCATGCACTAAGGATGGATACTGATCTTACTGCCAGGGGGCCCTAAAGCAGATCAAGCTACACAACTGTCCCACTTATGCAGAGGACTTAGGTTAGTCCCATGGGGGCTCCACAGCTGTTGGCCTAAAGTTCACAAGTTCCCACTAGCTTGGTTTGGTAGTTCCTATAGGTTTCCCCATCATGATCTTGATGCCCCTGGCTCATAGAATTCCTCTTCCATCTCTTCAGCTGAACTCCTGGAGCTCGGCCTGGTATTTGGCTGTGGATTTCTGCATCTGCTTCCATCAGTTACTGGATGAAGGCTCTGTGATGACAGTTAGGGTATTCACCAATCTGATTACCAGAGTAGGCCAGTTTAGGCACCCTCTCCACTATAGCTAGTAGTCTAAGGTGGGGTCATCCTTGTGGATTCCTGGGAACTTTCCTAGCACCCCGTTTCTCCCTGTTCCCTTGATGTCTCCCTCTGTCATGCATCTCTTTCCTTACTCTCCCACTCTGTCCCTGTTTCAGTTCGACCATCCCGTTCCCTTATATTCTCATCCCCTATCCCCTACCCTCCATTGTCCCCCCTCACCCTCAGTGTGCTCATGGAGATCTCATCTATTTCCCTTTCCCAGGATGATCCATCAGTCACTCTTAGAGTTATATTGTTAGCTAGCTTCTCTGGATCTGTGGGTTGTAGTCTGGTTATCCTTTGCTTTACATCTAGTATTCATTTATGAGTGAGTACATACCATGTTTGTTCTTCTGAGTATGGGAGAGCTCACTCAGGATCATATATTCTAGTTCCATCCATTTTGATTCCCAATTTCCTGAGGGAAAAAAAAATACTGTTTTCCAAAGTGGCTATACAAGTTTGCACACTCACCAACAGTGGAGGAATGTTTCCCTTGCTCCATATCCTTTCCAACATAAGCTGTCATCAGTGATTTTGATCACAGACATTCTAACAGATGTAAGATGGTACCTTAGAGTCACTTTGATTTACATCTCCCCGAAACTAAGGGTGTTGAGCAATTCCTTAAATGTCTTTTGGCCATTTGAAATTCTTCCTTTGAGAATTCTCTGTTTAGCTCTATAGTCCATTTTTTTTTCTTTATTGCATTGCTCGATATTTTGATGTCTAGTTGTTTGAGTTCTTTATATATTTTGGAGATCAGCCCTCTGTCAGATGTGGGGTTGGTGAAGATATTTTCCCATTCTGTAGGCTGTTGTTTTGTCTTATTTACTGTGTCCTTTGCCTTACAGAAGCTTCTCAGTTTCAGGAGGTCCCATTTATTATTTTTGCTCTTAGTGTCTGTGCTACTGGTGTTATAGGAAGTGGTCTCCTGTGCCAATGTGTTCAAGACTACTTCCTCTTCTATCAGGTTCGGTATAACTGGATTTATATTGAGGTCTTTGTCCATGTGGACCTGAGTTTTGTGTATGGAAATAGATATGGATCTATTTGCAATCTTCTGCATGTTGACATCCAGTTATGCCAGCACCATTTGTTGAAGATGCTTTTTTTTTCCATTGTACACTTTTGGCTTCTTTGTCAAAAATTATATGTTCATAGGTGTGCGGATTAATGTCAGGGTCTTCAATTCGATTCCATTGGTCCACATGTCGGTTTTTATGCCAGTACCAAGCTGTTTTTATTACTGTAGCTCTATAGTAGAGCTGGAGGTCAAGGATGGTGATGTCTCCAGAGGTAGCTTTATTGTACAGGATTGTTTTAGCTATCCTTGTTTTTTTTTTTTTTTTTTTCCATATGAAGTTGAGTATTGTTCTTTCCAGGTCTGTGAAGAATTGTGTTGGGATTTTGATGGGGATTTCATTGAATCTGTTGATTGCTTTTGGTAAGATTGCCATTTTTACTATGTTAATCCTACCTGTCCATGAGCATGGGTGATTTTTCCATTTTCTGATATCTTCTTCAATTTCTTTCTTCAGGGACTTAAAGTGCTTACCATACAGGTTTTTCACTTGCTTAGTTACAGTTACCCTGAGGTATTTTATATTATTTGTGGCTATTGTAATGGGTGATGTTTCTCTGATTTCTTTCTCAGCCCATTTATCATTTGTATATAGGAGGGCTACTGATTTTTTTGAATTAATCTTGTACTTGCCACATTACTGAAGGTGTTTATCAGCTGTAGGACTTCCCCAGTAGATTTTTTGAGGGTCATTTATGTACACTATTATATCGTCTACAAATAGGGAAATTTGACATCTTCCTTTCCAATTTATATTCCCTTGATCTCCTTTTGTTGTCTTATTGCTCTAGCTAGTACTTCAAGTACTATATTGAATAAATATGGGGAGACTCGACAGCCTTGTCTTGATCCTGATTTTAGTGGAATCTCTCTGAGTTTCTCTCCATTTATTTTGCTGTTGGCTGTTGGCAGATCCAGCTCCTGTTCTTTGGGTCCAATGTGTGAAGCATTTGGTTGGTGTCTTCAGCAATACAGACTTACCTTAAACCCCTGTGAGGCAATCAAGGGCAAAACAATAGCCCATAATGTTATGGAAGTCTCTTGGATAATACTGAGAAAGGGAGGCAACTCATGCCTTTTGTTGGAGTTTTTCTTAAATGGTCTGTGTTTATTGTGGGGAGCATTGTCAGCCTCAGATAGAACAATTTCACTTATACTATATATTTAAATGTATACACAAATTACATTTATTTTAGGTAAATAAGTAATAATATGATCCCTTGTGACTTTTTCAGACATCATCTCTCTTATTTTATTTTCTTTTCTCCTCTGTTTATCTCCTCTACTCTTTCCTCAATATAGTCCCTCCATTTTTCCATTTCTCCTTCAATTTTCTTGTACTCCCCTCTCTACTGCTCCTCTTTCTATCCCCAGTGACCATTTATGGCTCTCTTGGTTTCAACAGTTACTTAAGATTATATATTTACATCTAAAGATGTATGTGGTTGTTTGAATGAGAATGGCCTACATAGCATCATCTATTTGAATGCAGGGAGTAGAATTCTCTGATAGAAGGATTAGTAGTTGCCTTGTTGGAATAAGTATGTCACTAGGGGATGGACTTTGAGGTTTTAAAAGCCCCTATCAGGCCCAGTCTCTCTCTCTCTCTCTATCTATCTCTCTCTCTCTCTGCTTGTGGATCAGGATGTAAATCTCAGCTACTGCTCCAGTGGCATGAGTGCCACTGTGATATTGCTCTGTACTCACCATCAAGATAATGGACTAACCCTTGGAAATTGTAAACAAGCCTCCAATTAAATGCTTTCTTTTTAAGAGTTGCCTCGCCATGACATCTCTTCACAACAATAGAACAGTGATTAAGACATGTAAATGAGAGAGAATATGTGACATTTGTCTTTCTGGTTTTGGATTACTCAATATAATTTTTCTAGTTCTGTCTGTCTATTTACTTCCAAATTTCATTACTTAATTTTCTTTATAGCTGATTGGTATTCCATACTGTATATGTATAACACCTTCACTATCCATTCCTCAGTTGAAGGTCATTTTGGGTGTTTTCATTTCTTAACTATTGTGAATAGAGCAACAGTGAACATGGCTGAGCAAGTATCTTTGAAATAGGATGATGCATCATTCAGGTACATAGGGTGGTATTGAATTAGAAGGAAGTTTGACCCATTATTAAATACTGATTGGTAGATTTATTTAATAATTTAAGTAAAACCCTGCTTTTACTATTTGTCAAGCATGACTTCACTGGCTACCTAAAACAGAATGACCTAGAGAAATAGCTGAAACAATGGGTCACTTGTCTGAACCACCTGCTGATTACCACATAATGCCTCTGTAAAATCTTTCTTTCTTGCCAGCCCCACATTGTGGTTTAAATGCATAAAATGAGAATATAAACTAGACCAAACATTGGGGCCTTTCAGGAACTATCTTTGCTTCAGTCCAGTGGTGACATCTCCTCTCTTTTATTCACATTGGTGTCATAGTGCTTATTTTATAAATACTCCCACAACAGTATAGCTTTGTAGACGAATTGCTAAACTGTCTTATTAATTAAAAAAAATCCAGAACCAGATATTGTGGTGAAAACCTGAAAGATCAGAGGAATACAAAAAGCATTCTGACCTCACCTTACCAGCCCTCAGTCTCCAAAGAGACCTACTTCCTGTATACCCATACCTATATACCTTTCTGTTCTATCTCATTTCTTCTCTCCTCCCAGCTACATCACTTCCTCTTCCTGCCCAGCTCTGTCACTTCCTGTCTGTCTGTACAGACCTCCAGACATCTATGGTTAGTGCTGGGATTAAAGGTGTGTGTCAGCAGAGCCCAGTACACTGAGCCTAGGCGCGTCCAAGCCCCTTAGGCTCAGTGTGCCAGGCTCTGCTGATTCCTCGTGGGAGACCTTGATTTGGGGGATATGGGGAGGTAGGGTGGCTTGGGAGGGAGGGCTGGGAGATGGGAGGAGGAAGGAGGTGGGCTCTGTGGGTGGTGTGTAGAGTGAGTGGAAAATTTCTTAATAAAGAAATATGGGGAAAAAAAAAGGTGTGTGTCACCATGCTTGGCTCTGTTCCCCAGTGTGGCCTTGAACTCACAGAGATCCGGGATGGATCTCTGCCTCCTGAATGATAGGATTAAAGGTGTGTGCTACCATTGCCTGACTTCTATGTTTAATATAGTGGCTGGCTTTTTCCTCTGATCCTCAGATAAGTTTTATTGGGGTACACAGATAAGATATTACCACATAGCTTGGTAATATGTCAAACTAATTTTTAACTTTTTAAGAGTTATCAATACTGGCTAGTGGAGATTTCCAGAGTGGCTAGACCGGTTAACAGTCCCTCCAACAGTGAGTTAAGGTTACCTTTTTCCATGTCCTCTCCAGCATTTATTGTAGTTGTCTTTTTGATCTTTATCATTCTGACTGAGATAATATGAAATTTCAAAGGTGTTTTGATTTTCATTTCCATAATTGCTATGTATTTTTAAAATCATTTTGAGTTGAACTTTGTTTATTATTTGAGATAATCATCCAATTTTATTATACTCGGGGCTGTTGTTTCTCCAACACTGTTTATTGAAGAGAGTGTTCTTACACCTCCAGTGTGGTATCCACCTGCTGTGTAGTGGCCATAGTTAGTAGTGGTGGGTTATACAATCTGCAATCTCTAAAGCAATGGATTTTTATCATTGTCACCACAGAAAATTTGTGGTTTGGTGTGATAATGAATATGTTGTTTGATTTGATTGAATCATTTTACAGTGTGAACATGAGCCAAAATATTGCCGTGTTCCCTAATAAACAAATTTGTCTTAAGTTACTATAGCAAAAGTATAGTTCTAACTTACGCAACTCATCATATAACTGAAAATATGTAACTATCTTACATCAAAGAGACGCTAAATCTACTTATTGATTGATATATATTCTTTAATATTGTATAAGATTAACTCTGATATTTAAGAGTAATTAGTCTTAATATATCTTATTTTAGATGATGGGGGATATTGTACAAACAAAAGTAAACAAGTTATGATATAAACAAATATATGCAGCTCATAATAAGTAAGATGTATTCAAGGTGCTAATAGTGTTTTCACTGAAACCAGTTCCACAGTAGTGTCTGATTTTTGTAGTTATCTTTGTCATCACAGTTCTTACCTCCAAAGGAGTAAGGGATCACTTATTCTGGAGCCAAATATGAGTGACTATATGACAGGAATGCAGGTTTGGGTTACCCGTATACCATGTGTCATTATGGTAAAAGGTTAAAGAAATTTTAATAATTGTATAACCAAAAAGAAACAAAAACTCATATGTGAAAACATTTTCCAAATTCATTTGTGGAACCATGTAGCCAGTTCCAGCAAATATTTAAGTTTGAGATGCTCTCTGATGACTTATTAGCTTTTAATACAATGGAAGCTAGAAACTATTAATGTATCTGAAAGGATATCCTGATAGTCACAAATGGTGTTAGATCAATAATCAAGGTGGGGAAGAGCTATTAAGGGGGCTAAAGGTGGCCCAGGATTATCTGGCTTCAGATGTGGAACATCTGAACTTTCCACAGTCACCAAAATTCTCATCAGTCAAACATCCTTGTAGAATATTTATACCAAATGTGGCTTACTTTCTGAAAACATCAGTTCACACCGTCTTTCATGATCTTCCCATGGTCTTTGTCTTAAGGGGTAACTTAGTTCATGCCTTTTGAGGAGTAAGTGAAGCTTTCTCTCTTGAAGTGCATGTAACATCCTCAGATACTCTGGTACTGGCAACATCTCCCTTTGCATTTGTGGTTAAAGACTTTTGTTATACAAGCATGCAGAACTAAGTTCTAATCTACAGCACTTACATGGTTATACATGCCTATAACCCTTGCACTGGGGCACTGTGATAGATGGATGCTGGTACAGGTGTATCTTTGACAGGAGAATCCCAAGAGTTTGTTGGTCAGACAGACACTCACAATGTGCTTCAGGTTTAGTGAAAGACTATTTCTTAAGGAAGAAAAAGTAGAGATCAAGAGGGAAGTCACCCTAATTCCTTTGCATGTGCATGTTTGCACAGGTGTCCACACATGACATCACACACACACACACACACACACACACGCACACGCACACGCACACGCACACGCACACGCACACGCACACGCACACGCACACGCACGCAGGCAGGGGAGAGACAGAGACAGAGACAGAAAGAGTACAGAGAATACAGCAATCTTTCTTCACAGGCATGAAGAATCCAGAGTAGCCCAATGCCAGTCTTAAATTCTAGCTTAATAAATTCATTGACGTTTCCTCTAATGGAAGCATTCTTCCCTTACACATATAAAAGTTAGATTTGAAGAGTAAAGGCATAGTAATCATACAAACACACCAATATGGAGGCCAGATAAAGGAGCTACTCCTCACAGTCCCTTAACTTAGTGTATGAACAAGTACCAATACCACTTGTTAGTTCAAATGGTACGTTTGTGCTTAGAACAATGGAAAAGAGAAGATAGACTTTATTTCTGAATAGAGTATACTCAAAACAATCTTGATTCTTATAAAGTTGTAGGAACTGTCAACTTGCCCAGAAAGGGTCTTAAATCACAACACAAATATACTAATATTTATTTGTTTCATTCATTTTCATGATTCTCATCTCTCTTCAAAGATGGAATAAGGATGATAGACTTTAAACTGCTCTTTTGGAGATTATACAAAAAGGAAATCACACAAAAAACCTATATGGTACATATTTGGCCATTAATATCTGGAGGAAAATCCATCAGTAATTAGTGTTGATTCTTCTATGTTTAACATTATTATTTTTTTCTTGGGAATCTCCATTACAAATGTATAAAGGCATGACATATAGATTTCCAGACCTGAGATAATGCTGTGCTTGTTCACTACTCCTTCTATTTCTGAGTTTTTCTAAATGTACAAGAACACGGACATTCATGAGACTTTCTCCTTAGCACCAGCTAGTTCAGCAACCAAATATTTTACTGAGAATCTACAAGGAAGAGATTGTTCTGAATACAAAATACAACAGTGGCTAAAGCTGGGGAGATCTCACCCTTCATGGAAATTATATTTTCATGAAAAGAGATCTGTCTTTTTCACACTGTATAGGAAGTGCAGCATAAGAGTAGAAGAAAATTCTACCAAGCAATGCACAAATCATTTAATCAGAATGGGAATAATAATAGAGAATTAGAATTGAAAACAATTGAACCATTGTAAAGAATGTTGTTTCTCTGATTTCTTTGTCAGCCCAATTATCATTTGTATACACAGACATTGAGATTGATAATTAATAAATGGAACCTCCTATAAATGAAAAGCTTCTGTAAGGCAAAGGACATGGTCAATAAGACAAAATGATGACCTACAGAATGGGAAAATATCTTCATCAACCCCACATTTGACAGAGGGCTGATCTCCAAAATACATAAAGAACTCAAGAAACTAGAAAACAAAATACCAAATAATCCAATTAAAAATGGAGTACAGATTTAAACAGAGAATTCTCAACAGAAGAATCTCAAATGGCCGAGATACACTTAAAGAATTGTTCAACACCCTTAGTCATCATGGAATTACAAATCAAAATGACTCTGAGATACCATCTTACACAGTCTGAATGGCTAAGATCAAAAACACTGATGACTGCTGATGTTGGAGAGGATGTGGAGTAAGGAGAACACTCTTCCAGTGCTGGTGGAAGTGAAAACTTGTACAGTCACTTTGTAAATCAGTATGGCAGTTTCTCAGAAAATTTGGAATCAATCTACCTCAATACCCAGCTATATCAATCTTGGGTATATATTGAAAGGATGTTCAATAATACCACAAGGATACTTGTTCAGCTATATTCATAGCAGCATTATTCATAACAACCAGAACCTGGAAACAACCTAGATGCCCTTAAACTAAAGAATAGATAAAGAAGATGTGGCATATATTTACACAGTGTACTATTACTCAGCAGTAAAAAAACAATGTTATCATGAAATTTGCAGGGAAATGGATAGAACTAGAAAAAAATCATCCTGAGTAAGGTAACCCATATCTAGAAAGACAAACACGGTATGTACTCACTCAAAAGTGGATATTAGATGTAAAGCAAATGATAAACAGGCTACAATCCACAGCCCCAGAGAAGCTAGGTAACAAAGAGGATGCTAAGAGTTATGCCTGGGTTTCCCTGGGAAGGGGAAGTAGATGAGATCTCCTGGGTAAATTGGGGTGAGAGAGGGGAGGTGAAGGGGAGATGGAAACATGAGGGATCAGGTTGGTGGAGTTGGGGCAGTACTGAGGGGGAGAGTAATGAAATGGATATCTTGATAGAGGGGGCCATTTTTGGATTAGGGAGAAACTTGATGCCAGAGAATCTCCTAGGAATCCACAAGGATGATCCCAGTTAAGTAGCAATATTGGAGAGTGTACCTAAACTATCCTGCTCCTGTAATCAGATTAGTGACTACCATAATTGTCAACAGAGAGCCTTTATCCAGTAACTGATCAAAGTATTTGCAGATATCCACAGCTAAGCACTGGGCTGAGCTCTGGGAGTCTTGCTGAATAAAGTGAGAAGGGATTGTTAAGAGCCATGGAGGTCAAGGTCATGATGGGGAAACTCACAGAGATGGCTGACCTGAGCTTGTGGGAGCTCAAGGACTCTGGACTGACAAATAAGGAGCCTGTATGGGACCAACCTAGGCCCCCTACATATGTATGACAGTTGTGTAGCTTGGTTTGTTTGTGGGGTCCCTAGCAATAGGATCAGGACCTATCCTGGGGCATGAGCTAGCTTTTTGGAACCTATTCCCTATGCAGGGATGCCTGGTACAGCCTTGATGCAGGGGGAGGAGCTTGGTCCTGCCTCAAGGTGATAAGACCTGCTTTGTTGACTCCCACGGGAGGCCAGCCCCTTTCTGAATGGAGGAGGAATGGATAAGCAGGATAAATGGAATGTGGTGGGAGGGAACAGAAAGAGAGAATGAAGGGAAACTGTGGTTGGTATGTAAAATAAATGAAAACAAAGTTAAAGGAAAATAATTGAGCCAACCCTCCTTGGTCTCTCAACTCTTGTTTCTGCTCCATTCTATCTATTATCTTCTTCTCTCTCTTTTTTTTCTTGCTTTTTTAAAATTTACTTTTAACTTCTTCTTTTTGAGATTAAATATAATTAATTTTTTATTTCCTTTCCTCTCTTCAAATGCTCCCATATATCCCTCCCCATTCACCTTTAAATTTACCTTATTTTTCATGTATATATAATGAAATATATATATATATATATATATATATATATATATATATATATATATTCCTAAATTTGTAAATACAGTTTGATTGGTTGGTATAATGTTACATTTATGTATGTTTTCAAGGCTGATCAATTGGTATCGGATAATCAATTGGTGTGCTCTTCCCAGGGGAAGATTATTTCTCTCACTCTGAACTCTGAAGTCTGTGTGTGGAAACCATTTCTCCAATTGTTTTGCATTTCCCTAGTGGACCTCATAAACTAGTTTAGAACAGTCTAGTTTCCTCTTTACAACTGTTGTGACAAAAATTATTTTTTTATTTTTAAAACAATTACAAGAATTGGATAATTAAATAATCTGGTATGTAAATTTATAGACTTCATGAACACAAATTTCTATAAGTCAACTCACAGTATTGTTTGTTGACTTGGTTTGTTCCATGACAGTGGATTAAAAAAATAAATCCATGTTGTAGAATTTGTCTTTCTATTTTAACATATTTTTTCTGAATATGTATTTTCATAACTATATGTATATAGTTATAAGAGAAATATTTGGCTTGATTTACTTGAAATACTTTTCCTTTAAAAATTTTTAAAAATTTAATATGCACATATAAGTAAATAGTTCAGTCTTTAAACATATAAGGCCTAAAATACACATCACTGAATAAAAAAACTAAGTTTTTTAGTATTAAGTAAAGGGAGCTCATTTTCTCTGTAAACAATTAATCAACAATATTTTAAACAAATAACTGAGAAAAGTTTTATCTCTTTTCATGACTAACTTTTGCCAGTTTTTAATTATTACTCATGAAACTCTTTCATTTATCTCTAGAAAATTAGACAGTTAGACACAGTGAGATCTGTTAACTTCCACTGAAACTCATTAATAAAAAGAGGAGGCATTTACTTAAAGGAGAGACATCATTTTCTCCCCTCTCAGATACTCTCTTACATGAGCACCAACTCAGCTGCCCACATTCCCAACTCGATTGTTTAGTCCCATTCTCTAACAATCCCTAGTCTTATATTTCTGAAATCTTGCCTCTTAAAGGAGCCCAAATCCCTGATCCACAGACTTACACAGAAACTTAGATGCTTCTCTCTTGCCAGATTCTTTAGTCTTAATTAGAATTTTGTCCCTTTGGCAAAGACATCTCTAGTATACATTATTACATGCTGTAGAACCTGAAGAACAAACTTTAAAAGGTTTTCAAGACAAATATAAATATCAGAAATAAAGGAGGAATAGGTGAACCTGCTGTCGTTCTTGGTTATTTTAACAGCGCTCTCTTAATCATTGGCAAAACAAATTGTGAGAGGGAATACAAAAGCATAAATCAACTTGATCAAATCTTTATTTATAGACTATTCTATAACTGATATTATTTCTCTTTTTATATTGTTCTGGAAATCAATTGCTAAAGGGTTGAGATGCCCCGATTCATTCTCTTGTCTGTTATAAGAAGTTTGACTGGTTATATTTACCTTGGAAGTTAAATTAAAAACAAAGAGAATGGAAGGAGAGAGAGGAGGGGAGGAATGAGGGGAGAGAGGAGAGGGGCAGCAGACAAAGAAAGGGCAATGGATCAGAGTGAAAGGGAGGGAGGGAGGGAGGGAGGGAGGGAGAGGGAGAGAGAGAGAGAGAGAGAGAGAGAGAGAGAGAGAGAGAGAGAGAGTTGGTAATACTGTGATTTGAAAGTCTACTTTCAGGGACACTCCAACAGGGTCACACTTCCTAATGCTTTCAAAACTGTTCCACCTACTGGAGACCAAGCATTCAATTATATAAGCATATAGGGGCCATTCTCCTTCAAACCGCCACATTCCCCCTTTGTTTAAAACATGCATGCACACATTCCCACTCCAATCTCTAAGACTAAACTTCAATTTCCCTTTCCTCTGAAGCCTCATCCTCTAAGTCAATCAGGTTCTGACTTCCACAGCCTCAGAGCTAACTGATCACTTTAGATTCCTTTCCCCCCCCATTTTATCCCTCAAGTCGATTTATGTAAATTCTGTTAATACTTTCCCTTGCTTTGAATTCCACTGTGTGTCTTCCTACTGCCATTGTTTAGTTTAGACTGTTGTCTTCCTAATTACTCAGGGAGATTGCTCTTTCATTCACAGCTCCCTAGGCTGCTTTGCCCCATGTTGCTCTGCTCTCTGAGTTCTATTAGAAACCTTTTTTTTAAATCTTCTTTCCATGGGTCTTCAAGCTGGATATCCAAATCCTCCCACACTTATCTATGTATTTTCCCAAGGCTGCCTCCCCATACTTACCATCCTAATCCCCTTATTTCATCCCAGATGCTTTTCTCATTAGTCAACATGTTCTCCTGAATCCTACCTCTAAGCCTAAATTTGCACTATTTCCTTCAGCTTTTCCTCGTTCAGTCATTCAATTTCACTCACATCTCAGTTTCAATCATAGGAGCATTAAACAATTTAAGAAGAAACATTGAAGCAAGATTCAAGTCCCTCGCCATTTTCAATTCTGGTCAAACAGTTCTTCCTAGATGATAAGTTAAAGTGAAAATGTTCATTTTGGTTAGGATTTATTTTTTTTTCCTGCTCTCAAAAATTTATTATAACCCCAAGTGGCTTACGCTTTTAAATCATAATACAATCCACACCTGTTATTTGCTTAACAGTTTCATGGGTAATATAACTGCACAGGAGGATTTTAGAATTCCCAATTTATTTTAAAGTGCATGTGATGTCCTAGTTATCTGAGTAAAATTTGAAGTCTCCTGAGACTAACCAACGTGGAAAAAGGATTGAATATGGAACTTTCACTGCTGCACATATACTATTTAGCCTGATACATTCTGGTGACATTTCTGACTATAATGTTTAGCCTGGCATTTCAGTCCTAGGATAATGCTGCGTATTTGGGAATGATTTTTACCATGCACGTGTCCTCTGTTTCATCGATTGGCTAACAAACCTCTCTTAATCTGCAGCTGAAACAGAAACCTTGCACACAGCTGCCCACTTGTTACTGGAAGTACTTCAGTCCATTGAGGTTATCCACATGCAGTAACAGACAGACAAATACTGAGACATGACATTATTAATAGGAGCATCGTATTTCACAACAAAGTAAACCCTTTGCTGGCAAGTATAGTCATTTCAAGGTCTATATAGAGACCTACACTATATTAAAGAATCCTAGTCATATTTATTCAAGCTTATGTTCATTTTATGGCTGTACAGTAGCATTAAAATTAACATTAGAATATGATTTAGCACTATTGAATGAAGTCTAGAGAGAAAAATCCATGTATTTAAAAAGTAAGCAGTAGTTCAAAATTGGTGCCACTTTTTGTAAGACATTCCCTACTTTGGAAGAATTATATTTCCTTTTGCCATTGACTTATGCTTTACTATGTTACTTACAAAATGGTCCTTTGCCATAGTTCCTGTCTTGGTGAATATGGTGGTGGCATATGGTTTGCATTATCTGATAAAATGTTTCTAAGCTATCTATCTATCTATCTAGCTATCTATCTATCTATCTATCTATCATCTATCTTCCTTCCTTCCTTCCTTCCTTCCTTCCTTCCTTCCTTCCTTCCTTCCTTCCTTCCTTCCTTTCTTGCTTTCTATCTATCATCTATCTATCACATTTTAAAAATAATTATTTTATTTAGATTTCTGTATTACTTTATATAGGCTGAAAACCTTATGATTCACTATACCTTTTTTTTTCTATAGGCATGAGATTTCTGTATAGGAACAGACCCTTTTACAATGGCCAAAGATACAGGCAATTCCAGGAAAGATTTGAACCCTATTCTTAGGTTCCTAAGCCATGTGAGAAATTGTTGGTTACTATAATATAAACTCACCTATTCAGACTAATATAATCCTCAAATGATAGAATCTATCTTATTTTCTTAATACACTTTTGCCAAACTAAGATGTATTAATTAATTAATTAAAGCTATATTATTTATTTATATATTTTTAAATATATAAATAAATATATATTATTCATTTATATATATTCAATATATATATTATTCAGATATGAGTTAAATGATGCTGTATTTCCAATTTTATTCCAATAATAGTTGACAAAACCTTTATTCATTAGTTTTTTGAGAGGGTATTATACTATTATATTACTAATATATAGTATTAATATAAGTAAATTACTATATAAATATGTTGCATAAGTAATAATTTATTGTCAGTGTGTAATATAAGTATATAATGGAACTTGTTCCTCTTTCCCTTCCCTTCTCTTCATTATGAATCATCATTGTAAGTTTCTCTTATATATAAATCTATCCTTTCATTTATTTTCCTTCCTGAAATAACACATTTTTATATTTTCTCTGCTTTTATACAGAAGATAACTTATTCTAGGGATTGCTTTAAATAGGATGTTTGTTACCTTACAGGGTACTTTGAAGGACTTTACCTATAAATCCTCTTGACCTAATTAATCGACACTTTATTCTTTATATGGATACAATCTGTGGTAGTTTGAATGTAATTGGCCCCCATATGCTCACTGGGAGCAGTATTATAGGAGGTGTGGCTTTGTTGGAGTAGGTGTAGCCTTGTTGGAGGAAGTGTGTCACTGTGGGGGAGGGCTTTGAGGTCTTCTATGCTCTAGATATACCCAGTGTCTCAGTACACTTCCTGTTGCCACATATCAAGATGAAGAACTCATCTCCTTCTCCAGCACTGTCTGCATGCATGCTGCCATGTCCCATCATGATGGTAATGGACTGAACCTCTAAACTGTAAGCCACTCAGTTAAATATTTTCCTTTATAAGAGTTGCTGTGGTCGTGGTGTTTCTTCACACAATAGAAACCCTAACTAAGACAAAATCCTAATTTATTTAAGTATTCTCTTATTGAAAGACATTAATAGGATTGCTTGGTGGAAAGAACATGTAAAAGAAACTTTAAAACATAGTGATTAATATCTGATTTTAGAGGTTACAGTAATATCTACTTCCACCCACAATGGATTACCATACCTGATGCCTCAAATGCCTTGTCATTAAGGAATATCTTCAAATTTAGGGATTTTTGCAGGGTGGCAGTGGCGCACGCCTTTAATCCCAGCACTCGGAGGGCAGAGCCAGGTGGCTCTCTGTGAGTTCGAGGCCAGCCTGGTCTACAGAGCAAGATCCAAGAAGGGCACCAAAACTATACAGAGAAACCTTGTCTTGAAAAACAAAACAAAACAAAATTTAGGGATTTTCTTTTGCTTTTTCTTACAAATTATGTTGAATGAACAATGGCATAGTGTGACTTCAATTTGTATCACTTTTGCTACCACAAGAGATCTGTGTAATTATCAAAATGCAATAAATCATGTTTATTTGTGTCTTGGATTCCTGCTTAGCTAGTCAACCATGTCCAATGCTGCTCTGACCATTTGTCCTTTCTTGCTTTACTTCATGGTTATGCTAACTATCTGTCTCTAGCTCTAATTTATTTCCTCAGTTTCTTCTTTTCAGCCTCAGTGTCTAATTTGAATACATACATTTTAACTGAGACAATATGTGCTAACATGAGTCTTTCATAAGATAAAGTGAGCATGTCTATTTTTTTATTTTCTAATAGGATACTGAAATACAAAATAGAGTTCTCAGACTTTCATCTTGTGAAAACTCCTCAAGACTTACAAAAGAAACTTCTGCTTCAGGGAAACTATGAGTCAGGGTGGTTCTGCTTTATACTCAGCTATATTCCAACACTCATAATTAATTTGTAACCTCTCCATTTCCCTGCCTGGTCCCCTTGCTTTTCTTGCTCTCCTTCTTCCTCATCTCTTGTTCGCCTCTCTCATTCCATCCAACTCACAACACAAGGCTCCTCATATGAGATTAGGCAGCTCAGAGAAGACCCACTTCAGAAACTTAGCTGAACATGGGCTCCCTCCTGTGAAGCAGCAACATATTTAGTGTGGGAACTGGAAAAAGTGAAACAGCATTTGTAAGAGCAGGTTTGCAAGTAAAAACTTCTGATATTTGTATCATGGTTTTGATCATGTAAACAACAACAACAACAACAACAACAAATCCAGTTTCACCTGTCAATAATTCCTGCCTGTGAATCTTAGGATATGTAAAAATGGGGTTCTTTTTAATTCTACTGGAACAGTTCTCATGCTGAATTATTAACAAAAAGAATTTTTTTCTTAAGAAATGCAGTCCTACCTTTCCTGCAGAGCTGTTACACAATGTTTGGGTAATTTAAATCTCCCATGAACAGTGTCTGACTTTTACAGATTCTTTTTGATTTGAACAAACATTTTGCAATTTGATTTCAGTAATGGTTTTTATAGATCAATATGGAATAAGAAGGATCTTGTTCACTTTTCAATGTTAAGTTTCATCTAGATAATAAGACAACTTTCAAAGTAAGAATACTTTGATTATTAAGTGAAATTACAAGGTGCTAGGCAAACTCCCATGTTTTAATATTATAGTCTTTTGTACTTGGAATGGCATACTTTCGCATTCCTGGTAGTACTTACTTAGAATTAACATGAAAATACTTCAAAACATACCCTGTGAAATGGCTCAGATGGCTCAGTGGGTAAACATGTTTTCCTCAAAACCCAGAATCTTGTGTTTGATCCCTGGGCCCATCATGATGGAAGGAGAGGGCCAACACTCACAAGTTGACTTCTGACCTCCTCACCCATATATAGCACACTTGAGTATGTGCATGCATACAATTGCACATGCACAGATACAAATAAGTAAACATATATAAAAACAAATATTCAAGAACAAATAAGGCTGTGAGTCATGAAAATAAGCCATGCAAATCCAATTTTGTGATACTCTTTATATACTGGTTTCTTGCTAATTGTGTGAGTTCTCATCCTAAAATTATTTAAATTAACTTTTGAATGTTTTATTAAAACAAAAATTGTACATATTTACAAGGGCATTTTATGATTTAAACTGTATAATATTTAAATCTAGCTAAATAAATCTATCTCCTAATTATCATTTCGTTATGGTGACAGAAATCAAACTTGTACTCTTAGTTTTTAGTTCGTTCTAAATTTCATAATAACATTTTAAACTGCAGGTGCTTAGTTTTCTATACAATGTGAGAAACCACCTCACCAATGATGTTATATAAAAATCACACACCTGTATTTCTTTTGCAAATTCACAGGTTTTTTTTTTTTTTTTTTTTTTTTTTTTTTTTTTTTTTTTTTACATAGGAACTTATGTTTTTCTTGTGATTTTACTGTTGAGTTTAAAGTGTTTTTGCCAAATCTTAGGTTAGATAGATTTCCTCATATTATCTCCTGGAAATTATACAGTTAGGCATTTTATGGTTTTTTTGTTTTGTTTTGTTTTGTTTTGTTTTGTTTTTGTGTGTGTTTTCCTGGTTTTCTGAACTGTGTAATTTCTGTATCTTGATTCTTTATCCCTGTGGATATCTGCTTATTATAGTAGCACTCTTTTCAAAATAGTTTTCTTTACATTATTGTCTGCTCACGTCTAAAAAGAAAGTGCTAATTAGAGATTTTTGTTTTTACTACTAATAAGTAATTTATTTAAAGGCTTCAGATTTCTTGTGCAACTTTCTGAGTTATAGATGGGAGTTTCTAGGCCTAAAGACTTTCTGGCACTCATGTCATAACCAAGGTTAAAAAAAGAAAAAACAGCGTTGACATCCAAATCACAAAATTCTATTTGTGTAGATATTTACTTATGTTTTTATCTCCCACTGAAATTACCAATGTTTTGGAAATGAATTTTTAGTAAACATTAACATCATAATTTTCAATACTTTAGCTTGTAACCAAGGATATTAAGAGTATCAATCAAGTCAAAGACTTCAATGTTTATAGTAGAATGGATCCATACCATCTCTTATAAAGTAAAGGGATGTGGAGTCACAGATCATAGTGGGATATGGCAGCTATAAATCTGTTCAGCTCTAGCTGTTTGTTTCCTTCCAGCTCCTGATTTCACTATTCAGATTCTGAATATCCATTTTGTCTTGCCTTGTCCAACCCTAGCTGTGCACTTCGTCATCTTACTTTGTATTTAAATAACTTATCTCCCTCAAGGCCATTAAGCCTGTTTCTTTAATAAAACGTAATTAAATGGAAGAATGAAAAGAAGTCGTGGGTATACACATCAAAACAGGATATCCCTCTGTACTGATCGCTTTTCACATCACTCACCTTTACTTTGAAACTTGGCTTCATGTCAATTTTTTCTGCTTCTAAGAGCCAAATATCCTAACATCTGCCAGTATCTTTTCTTTAAAGCACCTCACATATGCAGCCTATTATCGGTATTTTTTCTATTTGATGATTTTCTTTTAATTGAAATATTCATCAAACTTACATTCCATGTAATTGATGATGTAGATGATGTACTATACAAATAGCCCACTTGCTTCTTGTGTTATATCTTCTTTCATTTATCTGATTTCCCTTTCTTGCCAAGAACAACACATGGTACATAACCGGCGTTCAAATTCTCAGTACCGTTTTGAAAAGCTCAATGTTCCCTCCCAATTTAACTCTTTCATAGTTTTTTTAATTATGTGCTTTCTTTTGAAGTTAAAACTTTTTTTGGTTGTCATTTAAAAGATTTCCAGTTCTTGCCTGATTTATGGTAGTAGATCTCCAATCTTTTTGTATCTTTTTTTTTTTTTTGCCTTAAATTGCCACTTTGCAAGCAGGATGAACTTCCAAAAGTGACAACATGAATATATCAAATTCTTGTGTAATAATTCAATGACTTTGGCCCATTAATTTTTAAAACCCCAGTATTATTACAACTCAAAACTCAGCCTCTGCCATAACCTCTCTATATCCTAAGCAATTTCCCTAAATCTATGCCTAAAATATATTTATAGGTGTTCATTCTTTTTTATGTTACTTATTATTTCTTCCCCCACACAGTTATTTGCATTGTGATCTTTGAGCTCAGCAACAGACATCTTTAACCATAGCTCTATCTCAGGAGCCCTAGGAATGTCTTTATTTTAATCATATCTACACTAGAAATATGGCATTCAACACACAATATTTTTGAATAAACAACATTAATTACAAGAAAATAGTACCTAGTGTTTATAGAGAATGGATGTCATGTACATAGATATAAATTTTTGAGAAGACTGAAGAGATAGCTTAGTGGTTGAGAAGATGTGCTGCTCTTGCAGAGGCCCCAGGATCAATAATTTGCACCTACACAGCAGCTTACAACCATCTGTAACTCCACTTCTAAGGATCCTATGCCCTCTTCTTACTTCTGTGAGTACTAGATACAAATGTGGTACACATACATAAATACAGGAAGATGCTCATGCATATAATACAAGACAAATACATCTTTAAAAATATTTACTCAGCCTAGTATATTAAGACATGATATTTTAACAAAATAGGTTATAAAATGCTTATTTAGCTATATGTATATGCTGTGGTTTTCCTTCATGACACTGTTACCAGAAATTGATGTTGTTGCCAACCTCTTAACTTGCAAATCTAATGCCAGATGGAATTATATTCCCTATTTTAGGAATAATTTGTTGAATATGAGAACAATTTGAAATTGTGAACCGAAGTAGAAAATATCTAAAGAGTAGGGATTTTAGCTAAATGAAGGTATTCGTCACTAATTAGACTGACGTCTCTTAAGTAGTTACTATTTACATGTCCTGTGTTCATGATTGTCAGTCTACACCCATGCATTTCTAAGACCCATTCATCTCTCTTATGTCTTATGATTAAATTCCTTTAAAGTCAACTTGGCTAGTATTTGCACTTTTCTAAGGGAGAATATTCATGAAATGTCAAGTTTGAGGCACGTTTGACATCTTCTTTAGTTTCAAAGAGTGTGTTCTCTAATTTGAGAGAAAAAGTTGACTCTGAAGGGTGAAAAGTTTATACTGAAATAGAAGATGCAACTTTAACTAAGGGGAAATGTTCAAACAGGGAATAAAAATCCCATTTTTGATCTCTGCAACTCAATAGCAATGTTACATAGAAAAAAAGTATAATATTCCTGTGAGCCTTGGCTTCTTTAATTTGAAAAAGGTACAGAGGTGTTGATTTTTTTTAATCACATATGAAAGTGGAGGGTGGGGATCTTGAACTTATGAAGAACTGGCCTGCTACCACTTCACCCTTTTAGCTTGCTGCATACAAGGGACGCTCACTACATATTTACTGAGTAAATAATAAATGCGAAGAAAGAAGAAATGTGCAAGGAAGATGTCTATAGAAGGTAATGGGATACTTATAGGTACTCAGTGTTTGTGGGGATGTCCCTAGAACTGTATTGGATGTGTATGGCAAAAAAAATCAATATTTTTTGGTCACTTATCTTCAGCTTCATGTCAGGGACCCACAAGAGGAAAGCATCTATGCTTAGGAAGTAGACATTTAGTTCACCACAGGAGTCTTGAAAACCCAAGTGTTAGCTACTGGATTAGTCTGGTCTACTCTAGTTCTATAGTGTATGAGTTTACCCATTTGGTCAGTGAAATTTTCTGAATAAATTACAGGTATGATAGAGTTTAGAACACACTGTCCCAAAACTTGACACCTTTATATCTGGAAAAACAACAGACACAAAAAAATTCATTTTTATTTTTTTCTCAGTTGCCTATTCTAAAAAAGATCAATAGAATTCCCAAAAGACCTTAGTTCTAGAGAATTTTTCTTTTTAAGCAGAGTTAAAGAATGTCACACAGACATACCTGAAGAATCTGAGCAAGTAGACCTTCATAAACTTTACCTATCCAAGTTTATTACTATCACATTGCATTTTTTGTCCTGCAACAATATTTTAACACTATTGTTCAGAAGAGCATATATATTCTCCTATTTCTTTGATCTTTATTTATTAAAGCTCGTGTGTCCTATCAAAATGTGTGCATTTTCTCTTATGAATCTGTCTTCTGGTATAGGACATTTATTCCGGGGTCCAGTCATGGACCATTCATGGTTTTCACTGTTATCAAGTTGTTATGACTTTTATTACTTTGCTGAGTATTGTATTTTGTTAAAATTGTCAATCTCTTTAGACATTCCCAACTGCTTCATTGGAAAAGCAGAACATTTTATATTTTATGTTTGATATGTATTTTAAATTGTTATCACAAGATCATAAAAAAATGTAGAGTTCAATGGGGAAAGTAAAATGCATTAACCACAGAAGGTATTTCCATGGTTTTTCTTTAGAATACAAAGCTGCTTTTATCATCCTTCTATTTCTGCTGCTCCTTGGAAGTTGACAAGTCTGCAGGCAGATTAGGGCTTTATGTAAATGAAGAGAAGAAAATTAAAACTCCGAGAGATTTCCCACCCCTGAGCAGGTCTGTTAAAAAATAAAATAAAATAAATGACTTCCCTCCCTTGCATGTCACAGAAAAACAGGTTTAAATCACTAGGGCTCTGTAATCTCAGCCATGTTTTGAAATCCGTCAAGGCATAAGAAAGGAGCCTCTAGAGTTGGGTCACAGCATATGATTGATACAGCTGTCCTTTGAAAGTGTTTAAATGCTCCATTCACCTTGCCATGCCATTCAGATTCAACAGAAATTCCAAAGACACAGAGTAATGCTCGCTTTGACATCAACCCGTAAGAAAGACTTTTAGATTTAGTTGCTAAACATGATTATTTCACTTTCATTCTCTCTTGAGAGGTGTATTCATTTGAATTTGGAAGTACTGAACTGAGATCTTTACAAGTGTTGAATCTGCAGCAACCATTCAAGCCCTTTTCTCAAAATATGCACTTTCCCTACCATCTAAAATTACCCAGCTCTTAACACTCTAGGACAGAAAAGAATTAAAAGCAGTTACTGAGCCCAATCAATAAAAGATTTCTGAATGAATAGCAAATTGTAGCTGCTTGGAATATAGCACATGTTTGCACACCTCTCTGGGGTCACAGATTCATGACATTATCCTAGCAAGGTATGTCAATGTGATCAAGAGTAACACAGTATTATGGGAGTAAAAAACTTTTTTTTTTT
>CABHPR010130567.1:0-18312 GCA_902168415.1 Peromyscus melanophrys
AGAGCCAACTCTGTGGGCTGATACACTAGAAGGAGGGTCTGGGGAGCAGGGAGAATTATCGGAGACTGCAATGTGTGCAGCTGTGGAGCAGAATTTGGGGAAGGTGGTGGAAGGATCCGATTTTAGAAAGGGTGAGTAATTTGGAAGCAATTTCTTAAATTTGGGTCTTAAAGTTTAATACAGCACTGTGTATAATTAACCTTCCCTTGAACACTGTTCCAATGTATAAGCTGCCTAGCTCATGTTCACATCTTAAACTGATAAAGCGAAATAGAAAAGCTGTGGACATCTGCAGCCCACATGGCTCCATGAAGCACCACTGTCACGTGACACTCTACAAAAGATGCTGCAAGCTACCTGCCCAAACTCTCAAGTTCAAGTTGCAGAAGGACCAGTGCACTGTGCAGTATGGTACAGCCCACGTAGTGGGGAAACACATCATGGTCACAAGAGCAGTTGCATTAGCAATGCTGACATTCTTCTAATTGCACAAATTCAAAGTCTGTGCCAATCAAGTGTCATACGGACACATAAAAAAGTGAAAACAGTGTTTTTACCCCATTCTAACTCATAATCTAGTCCAAGGTCAGGGGAAATGGCCTAGTCACAGGAGTAAGAAAGGCCTTGGAGTGAAAGATCCCAGAGAGTTGACTCAGAATGACTTGAAGCACCTAAGGCTACAAACTGAGATGGATGAGTTAGAGTTGAGGCTTCCAGGCAGCTCCCTAAGTAGACCAAATAAGCAGCTACTGTGTTTAATGGCTATAATTTGGGGGTAAAGCTGGTAACAACGGTTTGTTTCTTTTCATGCACTGAAGTATATGTCTGTGAAACTTACTGAATTTGGGGATTCAGAAAAAAATGAGACTGTCCATAAACATACAGTGCACACTAAGGGCATATAATGACTGTCTCTTGCAAAATAATTTAGTGGCAATCCCAGGGAGTTGTAATGTGAGCTTCAGAGTTATCCTTGGACAGGAACAAACCATTCTCATTCAGTCTGTGAGTCTCATTTTTTCTTCTGCCCTTGCTCACAGACTCTAAGTAGTTTACACAATAAATAGTTATTTCCACAGTAGAAATGGCCAACATGTCTAAGTCTCCAACAGAACCCATTATTATGGTTAGAAATGAGGGTTGCCATTCCTCCAGATTTTCACAGCCACAACTTTTGACCCCACTGATGGAAATGGCAGCATCAGCATCACTTCTTGACTTCCTGACAAAGGCGCATCAGCATGGAAAGGTACTAATCTTGGAGGAAAGTGACCCCCAAGCTATAACTTCTACAGTCCAACCATGCAGCAGGCAGCACCCACTCCGGGCAAAGAAAGGATTTCAAGGAAATGTTCATCCACAAACTTTCATGCTGTCTTACCAAGAACTTTAGTATAACATGCTGATTTGAAATTTTCATGTGAATTATTATAATTTGCTGATGGCAATAAACAATAAAACTGAAACCTTCACAGTCTCAGACATCCCATAAGCAGAGATCCTGCCCCATGGGAGACGAACTCACATGTGTGTTATCTCCTCTTGAAATGCATTCATGACTGTGATGAATCCATGTCCTTCTTATTCTCAAAAAATCATGGTTTAAATGCACTTCCTTTAATAAGCCAGAAAGCTAGAATGGTGAAGGTGGCTCCCACTATGTGATATGCACAGAAATCTTCTAGAAAGTTCTGCAGCACTGAAGGTCTGGATACTAGAGAGAGGGCTTCCATGTGCGTTCACTCGGCTGTCACAAAAGTGCTCAGCGCACATAAGGCAAGCTCAAAAGCAGCATGAATTTCCATTGCAACAACATTTCCAATGTCACAGCAAAAAAGTGAGATTAGCCAAGACATACAGAGTCCAGCCTCCTGTCACTGTTAACACGTTGTATGTCTATGCTATTGTCAAAATATAACATGTAGACAACAGACCCTGAAGCAATCCTAATACAGGAGCAATCAATATAACAGCAGGTAACCAGTCAAAAGAAGGTTAAGATTTATAAACTGAGGCAGGTAACATCTAATAAACACATCAAGCTTAAGTCAGATTCAAATCCTGTCCTATTACGCTGAAGACAAGGCCATGGGAAAAAACTGCTTATACAAAACAAACTCAAACAAACAAATCATCATCTCAAACCAATCTTGATATAGTAGAATATATTATCCCTTATCAAATGTCTCTACCATATTGCTCCCGAGTTTTACAGTATATATTTTAAACTTAACTTTACATTCTGAACTCATGGATAGTTTGCTAATTCCTTTAATTCAAACTTTAAATTCAAAACTCTGTGTATTATAACCTAGTTTTCTGTCTCAGACTACTTTGATCAACTATATAAAGGAAATTTGAACAGATGAACGTCAGGTCACACACTATACCAAAAACAGAAAACAGAAAGCGTGTCGTCTCCTACCTATGGTTGTGATAACAGTACCAGCAAAGAAGAAAGAGCTTCCGAGGTCCCAGTGACTAACTTGATTGGAGCTGTTTCCTAAGGGGATAATCCCTGCATTTATTGCTGCCACTATTTGCTGCAAGTTTAAAAAGAAACTTATCAGTACATGTCAATCATACAGCGGCATCAAACATCTCAACTCCCACCCCAGGTAATGACAAATTACACAAAAGGGATCAACTTTAAGTCTTTGATTTTTCTATTTAAAAAGTGTTAAAGGATTGAAACTTTATTCTGAAAATGTAATATCACTTAAATCATGAAAATTGTACATTTTATAGCAAGCGAATGGATTGACATGGAGCGTCTAATAGTGGACATTTATAGCATCTCCACTGGTATGTTCAGTAACATTTGAATCAACACCTAAGTATATCAGTGTTCTTTCTCTAGTAAGCAACACAGATTGGTTATATATTTAAATATCAGATTGCAGACTACATTTAAATAATGCATAAGCCTTCATTAACATGTTCATGACTTCAGAAGAGCTAAAAGCATATTTCCAAAAATCTAATGAGACACTGAGGTGAGAACAAGAAGACCATGTGACCTGTGAGTAAGTTATGTCCATCTGGCTAGATCTAGATGCCTTGAATTTCTGCAGATTCTAGTAAATTCTTCAAGGAGAATCACCCACGGTCATCATAAGCAGTGCTCACGAGGACCACGGGATCTGAATGCTCCTTGTGTATGCCCCACAAGAGGTAGACTGGAAGACAACAAGACAATCCCCTTTGGAAATGTAAATGATGGATGTGGATTACATCAGAAGACAATGTGTAGCCGAAGAGAAGTACTACAATGGCCAGAGCACATGTTTCTGCTGCACTTAGAGGAAGCTTTATCACTTCACTTTCAGACTTTAGAATCTGGAAGAGTATCATTTGATAGGTGAGGAAAAGGTCAAGACAGCAGGACTTGTTTGCAGTGGCATCGTGGTTACCAGCAAAGGGAGAATGAAGCATGCTCTAGAAATGTGAGGGCGCTCATTCCCCTGGCCACTGGCTGATGGAGAGAGCAAGCAACCAAGACTGTGTGAGTAGATTTCAAATCTCATTCCACAGCGGCTCACAACGGCAGCCAATCTACAGACTAAAATGACAATACCTGTGTGCCAAGTCAACTGAAGCATATTGTTATTCTTTATTTTACAGGGCATGTTCATTGTAAAAACAAAATTAAGGAAGTAAGAAAAGATGATAAAAAGATAAAAATATTTACCATTCCAGAGCATAGACACAATTACTGTTAACATAGTAAGGTGAATACTCCTGATAGCCTTTTTCATTATATTTTCTTTGAGATAAGATCTTGCTATGTAGCCCAGGCTGGCCTTACACTTTCAGTCTTTCTGTCTCAGTCTCCCAACCTGCTGTCATTACAGACATGTACCACCACATCTGGTTCAATATATGTTTTATATAGTTAGATTCATAAACTATGTTAAATGCTGAATTATCCATTCTTATTTAATTATAATAACTTGCTAATGATCAAGAACGAACTGTTTATTGACTAATGCTAACTTTTAATAACTTATTTAATAGTGTCCTGACTAGTAATATTATTCCACTTCTTTCTATTTGCTATTCACACACTTAGCATATACACATCATTTATGTGCTATTATAAAATGTACTGTATTATAAAATACTCTTTTGTAAATATATTTGTATATAAATATTCCCCTGTTTCTTAACATTTCCTTGGAGACATTGCTAGAAATCAATTAGCCACATTAAAGACTATTAATATTTTATAATGCTGGATGGGAAAATAGACATTATCTACTCAGAAAACTCTGTTTACAACTGTCTCCCAACAATAGACAAGGGCTTAGCAATCATTCTAATACTAATAACACTTTATCTTCACTGGACTGATAACAAATGTTTAGATTATATATTCTTTATTGTAAGTAATATTGGATACTAGTGTTTTATATTACATTTCATGAATGAACAAATGTTCACATGTAAACATGTGCCCAGCATGCAATGAAGCTAGTTCTGAAAAAGTTAACTCTGCTTGTCTGACTCTGTGTTCTTAGTTCCAGATAATGAAGGTTTCCCTTCACTGTCCATCTTTTGAAATGCACTGTTGAGCCTGGTGGAGCAGGCCTATAATCCTGGCTATTCCAAGGGCTAAACCAGGAGGGTTGTGGAATTCAAGGCTTGCCTGAACTACAGAGTGAGTTCAAAGCCAGCCTGGGTAAATTAGCAAGACATTGTCTCAGAACTAAAAGAAAGAAGGCAGAGAAGGAGGGCAGGGAGGGGGGAGGCAGACGAGGGCTGTAGCCTGGTAATACAGCACTTACGAGGTATACACTAAGCCTGGGTTCTAGTCCTAGCAGCAAGCACAGGCAAAATTAAAAATAAAAATCATGCTCTGTGTAGTTCTATGCAAATTTTGCTTCTACAGATCCAGCATACTTTAAATGCTAGCCAGGCATAGCGATGCACATCTGTAACTCCAAGCAGAAACAGGAGGATTGCGAACTCAAGGCTGGGCTATATAGAAAGACCTGCGTGCATAGTCCCTCATGCTGCATTCTGTCTGTCTGTCTGTCTGTCTGTCTGTCTCTCTCTCTCTCTCTCTCCCTCCCTCTCCCCTCTCCCTCTCTTTTGCACAGACTCTCAGCACACACAAACGAAACATTTGCATATTTAAAATACATGAAATCTATAAAAAGGAAAATGAACAGCCCCATAGCAGTCTAAACTTCCTACCAAGGCCACAACTTAAATCTTTACTTCATCCCAGGCAACACAGCTGGGATGTTGCCCCATATGCCATACAGACCTATATGCTTACTTTTAAAGAATTTACTTTTTTTTCTGTTTTAAATTAAAATTTGTTTACCAATGTTGAATACACAAAAGTATATTTCTCATCTTTTAAGTTTTCAGTGTTTGGAAGTTTTATTTTTAGAATCATTTTATAGCCTCACCACTTACTGAAGAAATCTATGTTTTTATTTTGTATGTTTAAATTATAAATATTGATGTTTACTGCAATATGTCGTGAGAAGCGAGGCAGCTTTACGATTTTATAAATATTTTTAATACATGGCCTAATAAAAGACAGATGTATCCTAATACACACTTTTACGGTCAATCTGCTGGGGCAACCCATCCCATAATCTCCAGGAAACCGTAGTGTACACGAATAAAGCAGAACGTAAAATACAAAAGCACCTTCATGATACTGAGAAAACTGATTTGGGGACTGGACAGATGGCTCAACAGTTAAGAGCATGTAAATCTCTTGCAGAGGACCTGGGTTTGGTTTGAGCCACATAAGGTGGCTGGCTCACAACTTCCTGTAACTCCTGTCCAGGGGATCCCACACCCCCTTCTGGCCTCCTCAGATACCTACACTCACATGCACATACCTACACAAGACATATAATCAAATAAATCCTTAAAAAATAACAAGAAGCTTCTAGGGACCAAGTTGGAGGACCATTGCTTGAACTCATTATTTGTGTTTGTTCAAATTTGTTTTCTATCTGGGGAAAAGCTTGCTTCTATATTATGGCCTTTTAGCTCATGTTTTTCAATAACCATGCTTTATTGCTTTTCATCTTTTCATCAGAATTCCCACAGCAAGGTTGAATAAGAACAATGAAAGCAGTGTTTTTCTCACCTAAAATTCTCAACAAATAGAGTTTTGTGTCATTAAATGTATTGAATATTGGTAAGCAAATTTCATTTAACTATTTTATGAGAGCAGGTTAAAAAAAAACTTAAATAAAACTTTAAAGAATATTTTTTTGGTAAACAAGGACTGGAGAGATGACCCAGTGGTTATGAGTATTTGCTGCTCTTTCAGAAGATACTGGTTCAGTTCCCAGCACCCAGGTCCAGCGGCTCCCAACTGCCTATAACTCCAGTTCCAGGACATCCAATGTCCTCATCTGGACTTCACAGGCACCTGCACTCACATATGCACACACCCAAAAAATAAAAATAAGAGAAAATGTTTTGTAAACAAATCTTAATAGCAGACATAAAGCTCCTGCTGATCAAGTCAATTAATGGCACAAATGTGCCTGTCCCAGGACATTTCAGGTATATCTCTTGGCCGCTACACATGGGGTGGAACGTAGGTGACATGCTCTGCACCAATCCTGGGAGTCGTTTTCAGAATCTGAACCCATGGTGGCAACTGACACTTGTCACGGATCTTCCTCTGGGAATACCATTTCCTCCTCAGCTGAGTTAAACAGGTCTTTGAAAATGTTTCAGATAGGAATAACAACAGAAGGTGTGTGTAAGTAAAGAGATGTGAGTCTAATTAAACACAAATCAAACAAAAAGTTGTTACTTCCTATGCCCTTGATTCTAGTGAATTCATAGGCCATATGGCTTCAAAATACCAAGACACTAAATTGAAGAGATGGCTCAGTGGTTAAGGGCACTGGCTGCTCTTCCAGAGGACCTAGTTTCAATTCCTAGCACCCACATGTCGTCTCACAACAATCTGTAATTCCAGCCCCAGTGTACCCAACACCCTCTTCTGGCCTCCCCCAGCACTGGGCACACATGTGGTACACAGATAAACATGAAAACAAAATACCCAAACATATAAAATAAAATAATTTTTAAAATATCAAGGCATCATAGATATGAACAGATTGTTGCTGCTACTGTTGTTTTGTGACAGGTCTCTTTAGCCCAGAGGGCATCCCCTATGTAGCTGAGACTGGCCTTGAACCTTTGATTCTCCCACCTCCCCCACCCCCACCCCACCCTCAAGTTCTGGGATTATAGTACAGTGGCATTTCAGGATGACCCAGCTCCTAGCAGGTTACTCAGGAGGAAACTACTTCACTGTTATTTACCATGGGGGCCACACTGATTCCTGAGCTCACAGCACTGTAGGCATAGGCACAGGAACTGTTTGTCCTCCACCCTCACCTCCCCCCCAAAAAAAACCACTTCCACTGAGAACTCAGGAAAGAAGATTTAAAAAGAATACAGCTGCGACCAAGTTATATTTTTTATATTTTATAGACATTTCTTCAATATGTCCTTTTATTCAGAGAACAAGTGTCAGTTTGTCATGCAAATCAATGAGGAAGCATCAGCCATGTAAACACACACAAGACAACAGAGGTGAGGAAGGCCAAGCGACTTTAGACTTCACCAGGAGACCATGGCAAGCCAATCCCTGCAGTGGTTGATTGAGCAGGGGCTTTGGAGCCCACCCTATCATTTCATCTTGTTCTGTTCGGTGTCTATGATGAGGTGAAATGTCAGTCTGACTCTTGGAGGAAGTCCACAGATCATTTAAATTCAAAGAGTCAAAGGCAGAGCTACAGCCAGCAGCAGAGTGCCTAGCTCTCTCTCTCTCTCTGTGTGTGTGTGTGTGTGTGTGTGTGTGTGTGTAGTGGGGGACTGTAACTAGGCACCACGGGGTTGTGATCTGAAGTAGAGGCTCATGAGCAAACTAAAAACCCAGCAGATGAGTTTGCCAGGAAGACTTCCCCACAGCTCTGTAAACGTACTCTAGATGAGGGCTACAAGCCTCTTGACCAACAGCCCCAGGAGGCTGGTGTCCTCTCCTAGGCACCACCGCAAATCTCTGGGCCTGTGACTGCATTCTCAGCTTAGGTCAAAAGGCCCTTAATAAATACCTTCAGAAGAGCTCTCTAGTTGTGCATGTATGTGACTAAAGTGATAGGTTTGCTTGATGGATGACAAAAATCCCCCTTTCAGGTGCTGGAGTGATGTCTCAGTAGTTAAAGAGCTTGTGGAATGAACATAAGAAGAACAGGAGTTTAGATCCCAGCACTCACATAGACAGCTAGGCATGGCAGCAGACTCCCTTAATCTCAGATCTGGGGAGACAGAAAGATCCCAGGGACTCACTGCCCAGCTGTTTTTGCTGAATCAGTGAACTCCAGGTTCACTGAGAGACCCTGTTGCAAAACACAAGATGAACAGTGATCAAGGCCAGACACCAATGCTGACCTCTAGTCTCCACATGCATGCATACACACACACACACACACGTGTGCAAATATTCATACACACACGTTAAAAACTCTCACTTTTCTACTAAGACTAAGTCACAGAGAACAAGTGACATTACACGGGTAATTTATAAGTGGGCTGAACTGTAAGACAGTCTTGCTAAATAGTCTTATTAATAAAAAAAAACCTGGAGCCAGATATTGGGGTGAAAATCAAGAGATCTGAGGAATAGGACAAGCCACAGGCAACCTCACCTTACCGACTCCTCAGCCTCCAGAGAGACCTACTTCCTGTATACTCACACCTATATGCCTTTCTGTCCCTGCCATCTCACTTCCTCTCTCTGCCCAGCTACATCACTTCCTGTCTGTCTGTATACACCTCGAGACCTCCATGGTTACTGCTGAGATTAAAGGCGTGTGCCACCATGCCTGGCTCTGTTCCCCAGCATGACCTTGAACTCACAGAAATCCAGATGAATCTCTGCCTTCCGAATGCTAGGATTAAAGGCATGTACTACCATTCCTGACTTCTATGTTTAATATAGTGTCTGGCTTTTCCCTCTGATCTTCAGATAAGCTTTACTGGGGTGCACAAAGAAAATATCACCACACTGAACTGTCTGGATTAAGATGAAGAGAACATAGCATCACACATATCTACCCTAAAACAATTCTGTGCAATGTTTTGTTTTGTTTTGGTTTTGGTTTTGGTTTTGAGACAGGGTTTCTCTGTGCAGCTTTGTGCCTTTCCTGGATCTTGCTCTGTAGACCAGGCTGGCCTCGAACTCACAAAGATCCTTGCCTCTGCCTCCCGAGTGCTGGGATTAAAGGCGTGCGCCACCACCGCCCAGCTAATTCTGTGCAATGTTAATTAAGAACAGGCTTCCAAGTTTAAGCCCCACAAACAAAACAATGATAATCACCATGAATTTATACTTACATTTGCTATTCAGTTCACAGACAGAATGGGCACCAAAGAGGCTAGGGATGTGGGTCAGCTGGCAGAGCAACTGCCTAGCATGCATGAAGCTCAGGATTCCGTCCCTGACACCTCATGAATGGAGTGTGAGGACTGGGGTATGGTGGTGTGCACCTGTTATCACAACACTCAGGAGGTAGAGACAAGATGATCAGAAGTTCAAGGCTGACCTCAACTAGCTGATGTAGCACGAATCTTAACAGTTCTTATTCATAAAAACAAGCCTGGAGCCAGGTACTGGGGTGAACGCTGGAAGATCAGAGAAGCAGAATAAGCCACAGCTTCCTCACCTCGCCAATTCCTCAGCTGATCCTGTTTCCACAGACTGGATGCCTCTCAGCTGAACTGTGCTGCTCAAAAGCCTAAGAGCTTAACCAGCCAGTTCCTGGTTTTCACGCCTTATATACCTTTCTGCTTTCTGCCATCACTCCCTGGGATTAAATTCGTGAGTCACCATGACTGGCTGTTTCCAGTGTGGCTTTGAACTCACAGAGATCCGAACGGATCTCAGCCTCCAGAAGGCTAGGATTAAAGGCATGTATGCCACCATTTTCTGGCCTCTATGTCTGTCTAGTGGCTGTTCTGTTCTCTGACCACAGATAAATTTATTAGGGTGCACGATATATTTTGGGGAACACAATACCACCACAAGCTGATATACATGAGATTAACTCAACAAAACAAATAAAAAGAAAAAAACTGAGTGTATTCCATGGAGATGAAGTAGAGCTTTTCAGTTAGTTTAAGGAATGACGAGGGTCGTAGAGGCGATGGCAGGAAAGCTTGGTCTCTGGGCCAATGCTGGCTTTAGAATCAATGTGCCCGCGTTAGACTGTGATGTATTCACTCTTGAGCTGTGAAAAATTAATGGGCAATGCCATCTGCCACATCAGAACTCTACCTGGCTTTGGCATCAGACATTGCTGAGAGACACATCTCTGCTCTGTGCCCACAGGTTGACACATCCTTAGGATCCAGGGGGAACTGGAAGTCAGAAGTGTGTTTCCCCTAGGACAATGGCAAGCAGAGACTTTCATGTCACAAGTTCCTCAAGTGGCTATTCTTTGAAAAGACCGGAAGAATGTATTGCCTTTAAATTGGTCTTACTATAAATTTAAAAATGATAGTGCTCCCCAAATCTGGTTATACTTTGCCTGTATTGTAGGTGTGCCCCACTGTGCTTACACATGCTAGGTCAGAGAAGGGCCTGGGGGTCCTGCCCCATCATTATTCACCTCTTTCTCTTGAGACAGGGCCTCTCACTGAACCTGGAGCTCACCACTGTTTGGCTAGACCCAATGATCCTCCCATCTCTGCCCCAAACAGCTCTGGGGTTTCAGGCTGCATAGCTGTACTCAGCTTTTACATGAGTACTGGGGATCCAAACTCAAGTCCACATGCTTGCTCAACAAGTGTTCTTACCCACTGAGCCATTTCCCCAATTTCACCTTTTCTTCCAACACAGATTCTCATATCCCTCAGAACAATACAGAATGTCCTGAATGCTTTCTACAAATTCCTCCTGTAAGCATCATAACTAGTATTTCACTTAAATAGAACAACACCTAAAATCTTAAAAGCAGGCCTGTATTAATATTTTAAACATTTTAAAAGACTTTTTTTAAGTTTTATTCACGTATATGTGTGCTTGTGTAAGTCTATGTAGGCCATTTGTGTGCTGGTGCCCACAGAGGCCAGAAGAAAGTGTTGGATTTCCTGTAACTGGAATTACAGGCAGTTGTGAACCACCTAATGTGGTGCTGAGAACCCAGGTCCTCTGCCAGAGCTGTAAGCACAGTTAACCACTGAGCCATCTCTCCAACCCCGATTTGGGCCTCTTTATTGAAAAAGTCTGTACCCTAGTTGTTTATTAGTAAGACGGTAACTATTTCTTAGGTTGCCTCAATGATGCACAGAGAATAGGTTCAACAGAACCTTGTCTTAACTGAGAATTTTGGAATGGTCTCTTTGCTCCTTTTTAAAAAGGATAGTATTTCTAATAAATTGCTAACAATGGTAAAGTCATTTAAACTGGCAAGTGCATGGTTATACATTTCCTTGAACACAAGCATTCTGCTGCCAGATTTCTGCGATGCATGATGATGGGCTTTGATCTGCTCTTAGGGAAGCCATTTCTACCTTAGAGGTTAAAAAAAGGAATCAAGTTACACGCTTAGAGTTCCACATCTGACCACTTCAGCCACACAAGCAAGGCTCCATTGCAAACCTTGAAGGAAACCAAAATAATGACACCTGCATTGTCCATGACTTAGCAAGAAGGTAACAGTGGGTGCCACTGTGATTTTTATTTGTTGCAGCATAAATATAATCACAACTCCTCAGCGCCACACAGTCACATGGAGACGCCACAGTCGGAGGCTGCAGGCTTAAGCACCGAGTCCTTCACCTCTGGCTACAAGCCAACATAATGATAGCCTGATTCTAGATGATTTTGAAGTTTTTCATTAAAGAAGTTATTTCATACAATGTAGTGGGTAACCATTCCAGCTTTGGTCTGGAAGTTCCAACCCTTTGAGGCTTCCGTAACTATCACGCCTACAAGGCGGGGCCAAGGGAGGGCTGAAGACCTGAGATCGGGATGCGCGGCGCTCTCTTGTTTCCTGGACCTGGACGCGAGAGGTAGACCGAGGAAAGTTCTCCAGAGAACACCGCCGGACTGCGCTGCGTCTCTTCCAGAACCCATCATCTACCTATCCCTTCATTTGTGAGTTACGCCTTTAAATAAATCTCCTTTTAACTACGTGGAGTGGCCTTAGTAATTTCGCCAATAACACAACATATTTCGATCATATTCTTTCTCTTTTTCCGACTCCCCTCAGATCTTCCCCGACTCCCTATCCACCCAACTTCATGGGTTTTTTTTTCCTCCCTTAAAAAGGGAAAAGAAAAACAAATGAATGAAACAAAACAAAAAACCCCAATAAGACAAGAAGAAAATAACAAACAAGATGAAACAAAAACCACACACAAAACAACAGAGCATCATGGAGTCTGTTTGTGTTGGCGGCTATCACTGGGCACCCTCCTGCCTTGGAGGGTGATTTATGTACCCAGTGACACGCCATTGGAGAAAGTGGTTTTCCCTCTCCCAGCAGGTATCAATTGCAAATAACTTCTTGATTAGGGGTGTGGCTTCATGTTTCCTCTTCTGCCTTCCCCATGCTGGCACTGTGTCTGTTTTGAACCTGTGAAGGCCTTGTGCATGATGTCAGTCTGAGTTCTGGTGTGCCTGGAAGACACTATTTCCTTGGAGTCATCCTCCACCCCTGGCTCTTCCCCTATTTCTGCCTCCTCTTCCTCAAAGACCTCTGAGCCTTGAGGGGAGGTTGGTAAAGCCATCCCACTTAGGGCTGAGCGCTCCCAAGTCTCTGCACACTGTCCAATTGTGGGTCTCTGTGTGAGTTACTATTATCAAAAAGGGAACGACTTTGAAAGGCCCTGCATCACAAGAGAGTATCTCAGGATGGGCCTTGCTCTTGCAGGCTTGGACTCCCACAGCTCTGGTGGGCCCTGAGAAACCTGAATGGCGCGTCTGAATCAGTGAAGAACTGCTTCATTGGATTATCCACTTCCTAAATTTGCTAAATGGACTTGTCTAGAATGTTATTTATAGATCGCAGCAATGGAGGAAGTGCCTCCTCCAATGTCAGTGGCAATCTCCATCACAGCAGCTACTTCTCTGGCCATTACACACAGATCGGAGTGAGATTCCTCCAGTGGGCAGCAGTATATGGCTTTACGTCACTTTACAGAACTGAGATGGACGGAGACGGGAGAATGGAAGGGAGCCCCTCACCCCTTGACAGATGAGCAGCAAGAACTCCAGAGCAGCCAACAAGGCTCAAAACCCTCTCCCTTCCCAGATTAAACCTGCAATCTCTAGGACTCTCACTGGAATCCCCCGTGCATCCCTAATGGGTACCGGTCTTATTTTATCAGATGATAATCCCACCCAAGGCATCTCAGAGCCATGTGGTAATCTCAACTCATCAAAACACAGACATGTGGAGAAAGAAAGGGTTCTTAGAAGTAAGAATCTTTGAGATGTAAACATTAACACAATCTGCAACTCTCCCTTGTGGAGAGTCCACACCCATGCCTGAGCATGTCCAATCCTTCCCTGAGTGTCCCTTTCTGTTAACTGTCATGCTTAAAATTTATATCAAATACCTTTTTTAAGATTTATTTTTTATGAGTATGAGTCTTTTTGCCTGTTTATATTCAAGTGTATCATATATAGCTCTGGTGCCCATGGGGACCAGAAGAGGACCTCCTAGAACTGGAATTAGGAAGGTTGTAAGCCACAATAGGTGGGTGCTGAACACTAAACCTGGGTCCTCTGCGAAAGGAGCAAGTGATCTTAACCACTGAGCCATCTCTCAGCCCCACATATCAAAATGTCTTTAATAAACCCCATCATCTCTTCCTCACACTGCTTCATCCTGATTCCTCTGTATGTGAAACCCAAAGATCAGGTTTTACTAGCACCGAGGTCCCTAAAGAGTGAGGGAACTCCTGGTGGAGCTAAGGCTCCATCCCATTGCTGCTGGCAAAGCCACTTCCTTCACTCCACTGAGAATAAGCTCCGGAGCCAGACCTATATTCTCCTTTTGTCCTTTCCTGATAGTCTGATATTTCATGTAAAGCATGGTGTCCCTGAGTGGGGTGATCTCGACAGCACCCAAGTCCTGAGCACCCTGAAGATCCATTGGGGAGCAGACAGCCACCTGACACCACATGGCACCAGCAACACGCTCTTTAAAAATATCTTAGCTGTGAACTGAAGGTCCCAGAAATAAAGCTACATCTGTGCAAAAGATTCTGACTAGTGGATTAGAGTTCTGGACCATGAACAGTTGGAATGTTGCAGATCTAGAATCAAGGTATCTTGGGCTGCCTTTGGTCCTTTTTTTTAATTTTTTTTTTTCCTCAAGAGGGTTTCTCTCTGCATAGTTTCGGTGCCTGTCCTGGATCTCGCTCTGTAGACCAGGCTGGCCTCGAACTCACAGAGATCTACCTGGCTCTGCCTCCCGAGTACTGGGATTAAAGGTGTGTGCCACCGCTGCCTGGTGCCTTTGGTCCCTTTAACAGCCATTCATTACTAACCTTTCTGTCTGATCCCACATTTCTGATCAAAAGCCTATGAATATTCATTTATCAGAGCTCTAACTCCCTCCCACCAACCCAAAAGCCAAAAACCCTCAGACAATACCAGAAACCTCGAACATTAGATCTCCCTGCTTTGTTTTAAACTGCCTACCTGGTGGTCTCATGACTTTTCTTTGTTCTATAACTATTTAAAAAATCATGAAACTACTTCCACTTTAGAATATGTTATCTGAGGAACCTGAAACTGGGTTCCTGTCAGTGATCACTCATATATGATTCTAGAATAAGCTCTCTCTCATTCCCTTTGCAGTGAGAGCTGAGCTTTGCATTGATACAACAATAACTGGGTTAAAAGATATAAAATATAATATAACATCTGAAAATTTGTGGCATGCAAGATGGCAACTTAATACTGGCATGCCAAAGAACAGAACAGTGTTTCAAGACAGAGGGTAGTAACATAATACTTTTCACTGCAGTGTGATGCCCATTACTGCAGAATTAACACTAATTCAAGTTAAATCTCATGTCACTGGGAAAGCTATCTTCTGAAAATTCTGATGGACTACTGAATTCTGGTTGAAAATTCAAATTGTGTCCAATTTTTGCTCATATCTGATAAATCTTGATACATTAGACATTTAAGACAATTACCTATCTTAAAACTGTATGTTTATGACTTGACATCAAACATTCCATTCCAATTCATATATATTCTAGCTTCTAATGGTAAAAGTGGGTTTGTAGCTCACCATCTGAAACTTTGCTTTTTAGAAGTTGTATAGCCATGTGGGGCCTAGCACTGGTCTGTCTACCTCACCTCAAGTCCGGGGGGGGGGGGGCAGGGAGGAGATGAGGTATGTACAGTTTTTAAAAGGAAATAAAAATGCCAGTGTTATGTTCCATAATCAAATACAAAACGTGCTTGATTAAATCATACTATATTTAGATATTAGAACAATGTGCATTAAGGTTTTCCCAGAGCGTATTTTGTAAGAAGGGTAATATAAACAGCCTTTTAATTTATTGATCATTATTAGAAACAATTTGAGTTGAAATATATTTCACATTTTGTTTGTAAAAGGGGCTTTTCAGAAGAAATGACCCGAATTTCACCATTGTATATAAAATGTAGCCTAGTTCTTCTAACTGGAGAAGAGCAGCCTCTGTGACAGGAGGGTTCTGCCCAGCAGACTCAGACGCTGCACTCAGGCCAGCTCCTCACGTCTTCCCCTCTATTTAGGGACTGTGCATTTGCAGGTCAAAACTATTTTTATGCAGGCTGGTGAGGTACGCAGCTTGTGTACTGCTCTCTTTGAAGTGTAAGCTGAGCTGCTATTAGTAGAAACAAAACTTTAAAATCCAAGGCAGAGACAACAGGGCTGGGGGTGGGTGCCATCGAAGGGCCAGAAAGGAACAGTTACGCTGCTGGGGATTCGAGCTGACTTCTCTGGGCATATGCACTTAAGATTTTTAATGACAGAAATAGTATTGAGTTGACTGGATGCTCAGAAACAGAATGCTGAAAGGAGAAACAACTCCTCATCCCTGAACCAGAATGGTTTCTGCAACGTACACATATTTGCCTTTTAGCATCTGTAGCCCTTACATCTCCCTTTGCCTGTTCTCACGCAGCATAAGCATGGTCTCAAGCATTTTAAGGTCTTCAGAGCTACTCCCTTTCCAGAAGTGTGTACTTGGTGCCCATAGAGGCCAGAATGGGACATCAGATCCCCTAGAACTAGAGTTAGAGACAGTTGCACATCACCATGCAGAGCTGTGAACTGAAGCCAGATCTTCTGGAAGAGCAGCCAGTGGTCTTTGTCTTAGCCTCTGAACCCTCTCACCAGCCCCCAGCCCTCTTGTTGAGACAGGATCTCACTGTGTAGCTCTGGCTGCCCTAGAACTCACTATATAGACCAGGGTGGCCTCTGACTCACAGAGTTCTACCTGCCTCTGCCTCTTGAGAGCTGGGATTCTCAGGGTGTGTCATTTCTTTGAATAATGTTGGTATCTCCCAGTTAGCTGCAGGTAATATATCTACACTGGATATATTCAGATACATGTATGCAATTGGTATCTGAGTGCCAGGGGTTGATGGAAAAGATGCTGTATATAAATCAAGGGCTGAACTTGAGCCACTCAACAAAATGAACACAAAGTAACCAGAGAAGATAAAGAAAGAAGATAAAGATGCAGGAGTCTCCGCAAAGCTAAAGGAGCCAGAAGAGCACACATGAAATACGGACGAAGCAGAGGTGCCCGGATGTGCGCTCCCCGACTCTTCCCAGATGCCAGAGCACTGTGCAGATTAATAATACTTATGGAATATTAAACTTTACCTTCCTGGCCACCTTCCAACCCTGTCTGTGTGTGTGGTGGGGTTAATCAAGGAAAGAAAAGAGGGAGAGAGGAGGAAGGGGATGGAAAACTGAAGAACACGCAGAAGGAAAGCAGCAGAGGCCGCTCGAACAGCCAGGAGGAAAGGGTTGTAGAAGAGGGCACAGGGAAGCTGCAGTCATTGCTGCTCTGGGAGATCCCTTCAGAGACACTGCCTTCAGCACAGGATTTGGGCAGGCCAGAGAGCAAAGCTGGGTGACAGCAGGTAAGAACGTATTTTTACAATATTTTGTCTACAGGGTGCCACAACAACCAGCATCTATGTTCACATTATAGCTCCAAAGTCCAGGTCTCTAAACTGATGAGAAGAAATAAGCTATGACTGCAATCCCAGTGCACAGTGAGTGGAGACAGGAGGATTCTCAGTGCAAGGCCAACATCAGCTACATAGTAAATTCCAGACTTTCTGGGCTCCATGAGCCCCTGTCTCAAAAGAAAATAAAGAGGAGGATTAATTATTAATCTGAAATATGCCAAAGGAGGCTTTACTTAGCCAGCTAACTACATGCACAACTTTCTCAAATTTGGAAAATTATATTTTCTTTTTCCAGTAGAAAGTCACTGATCCCTACTCACTTGACTTCCAAATACCTTCTAGCCTGCATATCTACAACAGACCCACTCTTATAGAAACAGGGTGTCCTCCGGCCATACAAAGGTCATCATGGGAAAATACTTAAAGAATGTATTCAAGTTTTGCCCAAACTGTGACCTTTTCCAATTCATGAACAAATGGCTTTCCCCATCTCCTTCTTGAATACATAACTGAAGAAATCACAGCAGAGGTGGAGAACCCTAGGCTGTGTGTATATTCACATGTGACAAATAGCCAGGGGACCTGTTAGCAAAATCTATATTTGAATCAACAATTTTCCTTCAAGCCAAGTTAGTCATCAGCAAAAGCTAAACCCTGCCCCAGAAAGAAGAAAAGCACTCCAGGACTGATTGGCAGCTCTTGTTTTAGGCCGGGGAGAATGTCTGTGTGTCCCCAACCCTGGGCTGACTCACTTCTGTTACCAAGCCTCGGTTCTTTCAGATCCCAGGTACGGCTTTAACACACTGCAGAGAACTTTCCCAGCAACCCCCTAACACTGCAGAGAACAGGGAGCCTTGAAAACTCTTTCTTACACTTACATTTCCTAGCTCAGTGTCATAAAATTGAGACAGCAAAAATAATACACAAGTAACATCCCCTAACATTGTAATTCATACTCGCCTCAGCTTCTTAGCTTCTCTCCAGACTTACCCAGCCACCCACAATCATGGAAAATACTTCACTGGTTGAAGGGACCCCAGTGAAACTCATAGGTGTATCATACACACACACACACACACACACACACACACACA
>CABHPR010130567.1:18412-40235 GCA_902168415.1 Peromyscus melanophrys
ACACACACACACACACACACACACACACACACACACACACACGCTGCACACACACGATATGAAAGTCAAGGGGTCCTCGCTGAGATGACGATCAGCAGAAGGAAGGGAACAAGAGAGGCAATGGTGGGGTGGGGGTGAACGTGACCAACACACACTACACACATGCACGAAAGGATTACAAAAGGCCTGTTGTTATCATAATTAACATACGCTAATATAAGACATTTTTTAAAATAAGAACTCTGTTTTGTGGAGAGACAAGGACTGAACAGAGCCCCTCCCACTTTCTCAAGGCCACTGTCACAGAGCTGCCCATGTTACCTGTCCAGGAGTTGTCACAAAAACATGCAATTAAACTCTTCCCTCAGGCAGCACTCAGGCTGACAGGGGAGTGTCACCCCATAGACACCAGGGCAGCAAATAAGCCTGACACCTCTGCTCATGCAGGGTACTTAGGTCACTCCCATCTGCCTGACTGTCCATCCTCATTCACAGAAGGACGCCAAGTTCAAGAGCATCTCAGTGACCCAGTGAAGGGAAGATGACAGGCAGGGGGTAGACAGTTCCCTCAGCAGCAGAGGTAGGAAATCCCCCTGCTAAAGCCCAGGCAGGCATCTCAGCAGCCCTGGCCTTTCCTGCCCGCTCACCCCACAACCTAGCTGTCTGTTCCTGCTGGTGAGATGGGAGACAAATAGAAGATGTTAAAACTACATGAGAGAACCATGGAGGCCCAAATCTGTCTCTGTTTTGCCGTGGTTCTCAGCAGTTACCCCCTGGTCTAATCACAAGGCTGTGGCCCCTGCCGGATTCCTTAGCATACCATTTCTCCAGGGTTCTAAGTTATAGATGGAAACCCTCCTAAGAGGGTAAAGTGCTAAGGACTGGCTTTTTCTCTTCTCCTTTCGATTTCCAGAATCTAGAACTTGGGTAACCTTTAACAGCCCTGCTTCGTCTTCAGTTCTCTGTACCCAGAAACCCGAAGTTTGGGTTTCAAGAGCTTCAAGAGCTGACCACAAAAGGTTGGGTCCACTGTGGCGCCAGTCTGTGTCAGAATATTTAAATTCCCTGATCTCCTGACCTGTCATTTTAAATTACCACAGACAGTGACTATCACAGATTTATTTTTCTAAGACACCTAAAATAATTTGAAATTGGTTTATGTATTTCTACTCGTAAATGTACTTGTTTACTGTTTCTATAACAATAACAATTGTCACCTGAGTAGCTCATGCCTTTATAACCCTAAACTTCAAGGAAGAGGATGCCAGCAATACTACGGGACAGGAAGCATTTGCCTCTTCATCCCCTCGCGGATTCTGGATTCAACAAACATATCCACTCCCTTTGTGAGGAAACAGGAGCCATGCAAAAGTCTCCTGCATCCTGGGAAACCATGAAACCTGATAAACCAAAGAAAGCAAGAAAATTCACAGTGCTTGGTTGTCATGGCCCACCAAACCCAACCCCTAGTTCAGTTCTGACCTACGAGAAAAACTCCCATTTCCCTTCTGCTCCATGGGAAGATAGAGAGGGGACTCATGTGTATGTTGAATTGGTGATTTTCCCAGAGCCTAACCAAAGAGCTGGCTTCTGTCACATCTAATACAGTGCAATAAGTCCAAAGGCCTGGGAAACTCTTCACATTTGCTGGCCCAGGAGTCTCTTGTGATCCTATAGATAGACACTAGAGGGAGTAAGAGACTAGATGCTTGGGTTGGGGGGGGGGGGATGGGTCCATGTCTAGTTAATAATTTACGGCCGTCTAGTTAAGAGCATCCACTATGGTCTCAGGAGCTCTGGCTGAGTAGAGAAAGTCTTCCTGTGTAAGAACTGAGCCTTTAAACCCTTCTGGGGGGTGGGGGCGTGGGCTATGTTTTTCAAGTGTGTAGGGGTCATCATGAAAGTTATAAACTACACAAAGAAAGCGGGAAACATGACCCAATCAAAATCGATGGGTATATAAATAATCAGACATGAATATTCAAGGAACATACAGATAGCAGCCACCTGACAAAGATACAAAATCATCGACAGAAAGCTGTTTAATGGGATTAGGAAAATGTGAATTAAACGAAGACATCAACAAAAAGATTTAAAACTATATAAACAGGAAGAGACTAGACTACAATTGAGTCAGAACGTTCACTGGAGATGTCCCATGGCAGACTTGGTCAAGGCTGTGCAAGGGTGAGCTCACAACAGTGTATCTGCAGTTATCTAGCCAGAGAAGGAAGTGAGAAAGGAAGAGAGAAAAGCAAAACGCTGAAAGCTCGGTGAGACACCATCAACTGGATGAACTGATGCAACAGAAAAGGGCTTCAATAAAATGTGACCATGTGACAATACAGTCAAGAGTAAAAGTAGAAAAAAGCTTTCCTGCTAAAGTAAGGAACAGGGCGAGGAGACCCATGCTCACCAACGGTACTCAAATAGCTACAGAAAATAGGGAGAAAAAGAAATAAAGTATCCAATTCAGAAAGGAAGTGGTAAAGTCAGCTCTGTTCATGGTTACGTGTTATCTCTGATGTTGAAAACCTTAAAACAGGAGTGGGGAAGATGGTTCAATGGGTAACATGCCGACCACGAGGTATGGGGACCTGCGTTCATACAGCAGGCACCCTCAGAAAAGCCGGGAGGTGGAGACAGCCTCATCACAGGACTTTGTCCATCACCCGGTCTAGCCAACTGGTGAGCATTCGTTTCAGTCAGAGACCTTTCTCCACAAAAAAGGTGGACAGCCATAGGGAAGGCTATGAATGTTAACCTCTGACCTCAGCTGGGCCTGGCCATGGTCCAGCCTGCTACTCCAGTGCAGTGTGGGATGAAGACAGGAGATCTCTGGGGGCTTGCTGGTGCCAACCTAGGTCCAGGTACAGACAGAGACTCTGTCTCAAGGGAGGGAGGCAGAGGACGCTTGAAATTTTCCTCTGGCCTCTACTCATATGCACAGGTACATATACGTACCCACACATACACATCACTCACATACACACACACACACAGTGGGAGGGGGCTCTCTCCATGAAGGAAACAGCCAACAGAATGAAAAGCAATCTACAGCAGAAAAGAAAATATTCTCCAACCATATGTTTGATAAACAGTTAATATCCAGTCTAGAGAAGAAACTCATACAACTCAAGAGCAGACATGCAAGTGAACAAGATGTTTTGTTTTGTTTGTGTATTTTAAGACAGGGTCTTGTATAAGTAGGCCAGGCTAGCCTCTTTATATAATGTGGGGGCTCAAACCTAGGGCTTTGTCATGCTATGCAAACACTCTATCAAGAGCTATAAGCCAGCTGAAATGGACATGTTCACCGTCACTATCAGGAAATCACAATGAGACTGTTTCACATACTCCCCTTGGGAAAGCTGTCATCAAATAGCAGATACTAAGTATTGATGAGAAGAAGGGATGTCTGAGCCTTTGTAGGAGTATAAGCGGCACAACTTCTACGGAAAAGAGAATGACATGATAGAGCGAATTCACCTCTGTATATTGACTTGGAAAACTTAGAATCTCAAAGAAGCAAGAATTACATACACTATCGTAGGCATGGCAGCATTACTTACAACTGCCCAATTAGGTGGAAAAAACAAAAACGTCCACTAATAAACAGATTAAGGAAATGGGGCATATACATGAAAGAGAGTATTTACTGAGCTTTACAAAAAGAAAAGCCTGTCATATGCTACCCTATGGGTGATCTTGGAGGATGTCACACAGGACAAGTGTGTTTCTATATAGGAGACATCTAATGTGGTCAAATGCATACAAGCAGAAAGCTGATTGGTAATATCACGGGTCTGAGGTCATGGAGAAAGTGGGGTACATGCTGACTGGTAAGTACTGAGTTCCAGTCATGCAAGATGAGAAATTTCTAAAGATCTGCCACGGAACAATGCCCACATAACAGTGTCCACATAACCAACAATATTGAACCATACACTCAACGATGAACAGGTTAGACTTCATATTATGTTTTTGTACCACAAGTTAAAAATACATTAAATGTCTAAGCAGGACAATCATTTTAAAAATTATGGTACCTCTATTAAATGATATATAGCAAAGCCATCTAAAACATTTCTATAATTCTATGGTAAAGATTTGGGTGTACATTCACAATAACATTGCAAGCTGAGCCAATCATGTTATGAAATAATATGTATAATAAAAAACAATTTATAAAAATGGAAAATTTTATTGTCCTATACAAAGTAGAGCTAAGAACATAGTAGGCAGTTAATAAATATATACAAATTTTCCTTCTAGTGCTAGGAATTGACTGAACCCAAGGCTTTGAGCATACTATACAAGTGTTGTATAAATATATATATATATATATATATATACAAGTTTTCTATATATAAAGGTTATATGTATAGCTATATATTTATGTATATAATATATATATTTATATATTGTGTGTATCTATGTCTTGTATATCTTTATACATGGGCTCAGCGTGTGCCTCAGGCTGCCCTGACCTCTCTGTGCAGCCCAGACTGTCTTCCTGCCTCAGCCTCCCAAGCGCTAGGATAACAAGGATGCCCCACTATGCTAGCAATATTTTCAACTTCATGGGGGACTCATCCATGTTCAGACAAAAAAAAAGTCTAAGTTTTCTCACTACTGATGTGAGTTGGATTTATCATGCTTAATTTACTAAGTCTTTGTGATTAAAATTCTATTTATAGCTTCATTTGGTGATGGGGGTGGAGGGGATGAGAGCCTTAACAAAGACACTCCCTCTGCTACTCTCCTCTGGGTTCAGGTTTTCCCAGAATACTACATGCTTAGAATTTTTCTCACTCAGTGATGGCTCAAAGACAGTAAGCCACTCTGCTGAACAGACTGGGATGAGTAATTCAGAACAATGAGTGAGGAGCGAGAGCGGTCAGGGCAGACTGCCTCTCAGGATGGAGAATACAATCTATAGATTCCTTTCTTCAAAGCAATGTGTGTGTCAGGATGGCCACCTCTGGGCCTAGAGAGCTGGTGCTATTTATAAAAGAGGGATGAAGACAGTGGCGGGGTTGGGGTCGGAGAAACCCAAAGTCCCAGACACAGTATCTATTTTGAGGTAGTGTGCTCTTAGGAAAATGCAAACTGCTCATGTTCTCAATTCTGAAGGGACGGAGTTGATAAGACAAACGCTTCTTTAGATCCCAAACCCCAAAACTCCTCCTAAATGTCATATCCAGCTAACCTAAGAGGGACTCCGACAAAGTCTGCTGGCAAATTTTCTGTTTTCCTTAGACACTCTACCTTTCAGATCCAGTTGCTATTTTTGCTTGTATTCTGCATTTTCTTTCTCGGTGTGGCTCCTATGTAAGATCAGTCCTCATTACCTTCCTGGTGTAAAGCTTGTCTGAAGCATTTAACATTACATCAGGGAAGGATCACAGCCACTAAGAGACACACATGCCTACAGGAACACACACAGCAGCTGCCCGTGATTCAGGAGTCCCAAGTAACACGGAGAACACAGCTGAGTTCCTGTCCTGTCAAAAAATACTGATTAGCATAATGGCGTAGAACAGCTGCCCCAGAAAAACGGGCCTGGGGAATGATAGCATTATTACAAAATAGCATCCTTTACAACATTAACTAAACAAAATTATTTAAAATTACCCTCATGAAATGGATTTTTTGGCCTGCTCAAATCAAGAGCCAAATGTCACTGTCTGATACAACACCTTCCAGAAATGAACATCAAGGTGTCTGAAACCTTGGAACATGCTCAACAGAGGAAACACATCTCTATCTATTAAAGATCATCTTTTTGGTGGCATGTCAACTGTAACAAGCCCAGAAAAATCCATCCTGTATGAATATTTAAACAATAATATTTTAAAAGTGAAATCTATATAGATCCTTTATCTCAAACAGATGTCGGGATTTAGTCTGAGAAAATAAAAATGAAAGAGAGGACTCTACCAACAGAACTCAGCAGAATTTCTAGCAATCATACACATAAACATTGATCTTGTTCTTAAGGAATCCTGGACATATTAAACTCAACATTTCCTACCAGTTTCCAAACCCTTCAGCCAGCTGTCCCCTGTCTCCCTGATTCTTTCCCCAGAAATATCCCCGTTACCTCAGGATCCCTTCCAGAAATTTTGTTTGCCTGTTAAACTAAAATCTGTCCCCCTCTCATGCCCAGACCTTCAAAATTCTCCACAAAACCAACTCTCATTACAATTTCTTTAACTATATTTCTAGTTTAATTCCACCCAAATCCACAATGGGCCACGTCTTGCTCACTGGGCAATCGTGATGTAATTGTCTGTTCCTTTCTGACACTAACTCTATATTTACTTCCCATTGTCATTAAACCTGGGCCAATGTTACCAAGGTCTATAGAGATGTGGCCTGCCTTCCCTCCTCTCCTTTGCTAGGCTGTCCTGGTTACAGTGGTAGCCTGACCACATTAGCAGTGTATGTGTCCAGGTCCCAGAACAAGACAAAGATGCTCCAGATTCAGCCTGGCTACCCTCCCTTCCTGAGCCACTCTCCACCAGCTGTTCACACACCTCACTCTTTCTCAGCCATGTTTCTTCTCAAATGCTGCCTTGCAGAGAAGTTTTCAGAGGATGACCTATCCTGATGAAGCCCACCTCCACCATTCTATCCCTTCAGACAGTTGTCTAGTCTTCATGACACTATCAGGTCATGAAATTATCTCATCTGGGTGGTAACATGCTGCCTTTTAGTAGCTCTTCTCTGGCATAGCAGCCACACAGGCACACGTTTTGGCTCTGAGCTATTACACTCCATGGCTGGAAGACAGTTTTTGAAAACTCAGAACTGTTCTGTGAATGAATGAAAGAATGTGTATCCCTCTTGCTTTCTATGAGCAGATGGTCACAGCAAACATCTTACCTTGGTTCTCCATCACAGCTAATCTGCTGTCTGAACATGATACATAAATTCAAAGTTGTTGTTAAACGAGGGTTTAGGAAGAGAATTGAGAATGTTCAACATATCTTTAAATGTCCAAATAATTTAGATTTGAAAAAAATGGTATAAATTACTCCCCTTCTTTCTTGTATGAATGATGTTCTTACAAGACCAAAGGTCTACGTGGCCAGCCAGGCCACCGAGGATGGGCCCAATCTCATATGAATGTTATTGTAAACAACGACTCATTGTAACTTTGGCCTACACAATTTTATTTAGCAATGACCAGAAATACTTACCTCTAACTTGTGCACATGACGGCTTGTGCATCGGTTGGGAGAAATTGTAAACAGCAGTCACTCACTGACATTCTGAGAGGTGAAATAAACAGATGTCCTAAGAAAGTATCACTGGCCTCCAGTGGAACAGGAAGTTGGGATTGTACCCGAAAGCCTTTATATTTCCATGTGAATCCTTACAGTTCACATGTGAGCTTTTATCTTCTATGAAAAAATGAGAATCTCTAAAACCAGCAACTGTGGGAGACAGCCCCCATATTTATTTACCCCAGGGACTCTTGAGGAGTGAGGAATAAGAGACTTAGAAAGAAATAGAGGAGAGAGAAACAAATAGAAACGCAGGTTAGCCTCAGGTGAGCCTGGATCCTTATCCACAGTGGCCCAGAACATTATTCCAAAGGGCTATTTATAACAATGCTAAGGGGGAGGGGCCAAGCACCTCCCCCTTGCTAGAAACAGCCAAGTGTAGACCCTTTCAAACATCTGGTACTCAGGCCCGTGGTCTAATCATCCACTTATGCAGTCCTGTTGTGTAGGAAACCTAGGTGGGCTCCAACAAGCAACCAAGTCAAGGCCACCTGAAGTGCCACTGTAAGGACACCTGCTGCCATCCCTGAACAAGTTTTTCAAGCTTCTCTCTGGCTTAGTTTGAGGAAGACAAGATCTTTCTTTTACTACTGATGGGAAATAAAAATACAGGAATGCTAGAGCATCTAATAACTAGTTTTCCTTTCTTGTCCATTTGGGGGGTAGGGCTGGGAATCTATTTGGGCATCACAAACATGCCACTATACTGGGGGTACTCCGCACCAAAGACTGACTCTTGGCTGGGGACTCCTGAGTTAATAGGACTGTCGCTTCTGAAGGACAGGCTACAAGTGCGGAGGAGAAGAGAGCTGGCTTCATCTTTACTTGTCAATTAGAATCCACTTCCCTGGCGCCACTAGGTTACATGGTACTGAAGCCACACAACATCCAAGGAAGGACAAGCTCCCTTTACTGTTAGTGACGCCAACGCTCTCCAATCACTCCTTCCCGTCCCTCAACAAAGGAAACAGGAAAGAAGTTTTCATCTGCCCAAAAGGAACACGGCCTGTTTTAGCAGTTATGAGTTATTGATGAATCCCACTGTGTCCTCCACAAGAGCTTCAGCAAAATAGAGAGAACAGATGCATCACCGAAGAAGTTTAAAGTAGCCAAGAAACCATACTGGGAACTTAAAAACAGACAGTGTGAGAATTGAAGATGCTTTCCCCTACAATGTGTTCTGACATAATCCACTTGGTCATGGGGAGAGGCATCTACTGAGGCTACAAGTATCTACCTACTTCCTGTGGCTTTCTCACACTGCTATGTCACCAAAGAACACACCGTATGGTATACATATATAAACTTCTAGTAAATTCTACCTCCTTAGATGTATCTCAAAAAATCAGAAATATGAACTTTTTCACCTGGCAGGGCGTAAGTGCTGGCCTCAGTCTACACCTGTCCAGGTTGGGAGCTAGAATTGTCTGCCTTGGAGCACAATAAGTTATAAGGAAATTGGGCTTTCCTGGGAAAATTTAAACCCAGTGAAATCACAAACACTTCAAACATGTGGAAGTCTATCTTATTGACAGTTCTGCATGGAAAAAGTCCATCCACCAACCAAGGGGATGACAAGAGAGGGTAACCTGGGAAACGGAGAGCGCTCAATCTGCAGAGTGTGAGTGGCCACAGGGAGACAACCTCCTATCCCAGGAGTGATTGCGTCTAATGAGAGCGTGTGGCTATGAACTGACAAAAATGGGTTAAGATAAGGGAGAGCTGAACATGTGGCTCAATGGTCGGCGGCACACTTAGTTTATGTGAAACCTGAGTCCCATGTCCAGCCTCAGGAAAGGAAAAAGCAACAGAGGGAGATGTAATAGAGATAATAAACATGTATGTGAGGGGAGAGGCATGTCTGAACACCTGCTCTTGATGCTTTCAATTAAAATTGAGAAGAGAAACACCGAAGTCTACAGATACCTCTGTGGTCTGTAAGACAGTGGAGTGCCCAACATTGCGTTACATTTTTAAACTCTCACAAGCCAAGGGAAAGGGAATATAAATGACAGCAGGCTTCATTCTGCTCAGGTGAGAACTACAGACTTGAGAGACATCTACCCTAGAGAAAAACCATTTGACCACCTTAGAAGAGCGATCTAGACCCCATGAATGCCCTGACAGTGTTCAACAGTGCCAATAGATAACACACAAGGTGAGACCAGAGAAACAACAGAAAGAAAGTTTGTTTCGGAAAAGAAGGAAAGCTGGAGAGATGGCTCAGCATCACCAGGCCTGGTAACCTGAGTTCTACCACTGTAGACACATGGCGGAGGGAGAGGACAGTCTCCCCCAAGATGTCCTCTGACCTCCACATGTGCACGTGCCATGACACAGGCAGGCAGGCAGGTACACATGCACATACACATACACACACACACACACACACACACACACACACACACACACACACACGGGATGGGGGAAGTGGAAGTGAAAAAGGAAACAAAAAGCCACTCTTGTACCTGCACTAACTTAGGATCCTTTTGGAATTCTACCCACAGCTCTAACAAGCACTTAGGCAAATTTTAACTGAATAGAATATGGCCCTAAAAAGGTCAGCTAAAATAATCAAGGGACATCACAATAACAGAGGACAAGATCAGAAGGACCACCCCCACCCCCACCCCCACCCCCACCCCCACCCCCATGAGTAGAGCAGATCCAAGTTAGATGGCTGAAAGAAGCTGCCAGTCATTCCCCCAGAAGATTCCCTTTGCATGGCCACAGGTTCGGTTCCTCCCTACACTGCTTACACACATGAGCCACTTGGACCCAACAACCATAGGCAAATTGAAAGTTACTTTACCTGTCTCAAATTCTACAGTTCACTTTAAAAGAATCCAATAGTAACCCCGCAATCCCAGTCATGTTCACACAGAAATCAATATTCTCACGGAATTTTTAAGTTCCTGTGGCAGCATCTATAAGCTAACACTGTCAGGCATGAACACAAGGCCAATCTTGATCTTAAATCTATTCAGCAATGAAGCCAGAACAAAGAATTCAGCAAGGCATCAGAAAAAAAGGATACACTATCCCAGATGCTGCCAACACAGACTCATGTACACACACACACACACACACACACACACTCAGACAAGGAACACGACCTGGGATAGCTCACTGACACACAGACACACACTCACTGACACACAGACACACACAGGAATGTACACACACAGGCACACAGCAACACACACACACATACAGATACAAACACACAATTTTCTTGATAAACATCTACAAAACAGCGATAACCACCAGCAAATTAACTGCTTAAATGTTGAAAGAGACTGAGGGGAGGGGTAAGAGAAGGGGAGGGAGCAGGAGAGGGAAGGGGAGGGGGAGGCGAGGGAAGGGAGCAGGGGGCGGGAGGGGAGGGAAGGGAGAAAGAACATGTCCATAACTTCTAACAAGAGAAAAAAGCCAATGGCTCTCAGTGCTGAGGAAGCTGTGGAGATGCCTTCTCTACCTTTCCATGAGTTTCTTCTGTGAAATCACATCTCCAGCCTGTACATGAATGTGTAATGGGTCAAACTGCATCATTACCCATGGGCTGAGGTAACTAATTCTTAGTAATTGCACACTGCTGTGTTGATGAGACTTCAAAGATTAAGTGTTCAGACAAGGAACACGACCTGGGATGGCTCTGCTAAGCCCCACCTACGTGGCACTGGGCCATGTGAAACCAAAGGCGAAGCCTTGGAGACCTAGGAAGCTCCTTCCTATTTGAAGAAACCCTGCATCCCTACTTTGCCTTGTCCTGATGCTCAAATAGATCCTCAGAAACATATTATGCTGTTGATGACCATGTTACATCTTAAAGCATGCGACTTTAGGAGCTGAGGAGACGGCTCAGTTGGTAAATTGCTTGCCTTAGAAGTCGTGATGACCTGGGTTTGGTCACCAGAGCACACATCAAAAAGCCAGAGAGTTCCAAGTGTTTGTGATTCCAGTGCTGGAGCAGCAGAGATGGATGGATTCCCCAGGCTTACTGGCCAGCCTAGCTGGCCTTTGTGAACAGTTGCAGGCTAATGAGAGGCCCTGTTTCAAACCACAAGGTGGACAGCTCCTTAGGAATTACATCCAAGGTGGTCTCTGTGTTCACACACATGACACATCAGGGAAATGGTTCCCACTACGAGGCTCCTTAGAGGGCCTCTGCTAGAAGCAACTGCTGTGTGATTTCTGGGAATGTAGCTCAGTGAAAAAACCGGTGTTCATCATGTGCAAAGGTTCAATACCAAGCACATAAATGGATCAATAGTAGGACTTACAATATCCCACAATCACCCCCCTTATGATAGAAAAGGACAAATGAGACAGGAAAGTGGCATGCATCTGTATAGAGCCATGCACACGATCACAGAGCATGTATGCACATATATTTGTGGGCACTCCCTGTTGTAGATCCCTCCTTTGGCTCTGCCTTCACATGTCCAGGGCCCAACTATAAGCTTTCTGAGAACACCCCATGTCCTTCTGTGGCCTTGCTCCTTGCCCAGTATTTCATGAGTTTACATTAGCTGCTGCCTTGTGCATTGTGTTCTGGATTTACAGTCCTCCAAGGACTTGGTGTGAAGGGCCCATGTCCTAAATACACAGCTCACAAACCTGCTTTGTTCTGCAGGGTTGAGTAAGAGAAGCTGAGACAATGATGAACAGTACCCCCTAGGGGAAGGAGCCTCCCAATCTCCAGAATGGCAGGTCAGTGCTTCCTAGCAACATCTCCAGATGAAAGGGGCTAAGGGCGCGGGGGGGGGGGGGGGGGAGGGTAGCATTAAACACTCTGTGCCTCAGTTTACTTATCCGAAATGGAAAGACAATGATGGGAAGCTTCCTGTTTGATGGACATACTACAGAGAATATATCTGAAAATATGTTTTAAAAGATGCAGTCTTGGAATGAACAGCTGTGGAGTCTGCTGTGGTTCGGACTTGGGTCCCCTCTCCCTCTGCCCCAGAGTCCTTGTATGAGAGGTTACGTTTTCACTGTTGAGAAGGTAAGGGAGCAGTGGATAACACTTAGGGCTGAGGGCACTGCCTGTGGGAGAGACTGACGAAGTTCACACAGACCTCTTTGGAGTTACCCAAGAAAAGTCTAACCCTTCCTGTTTCTCTCTGGCTTTCTTCTACCTTTCAGTCTCTTCCCTCCCTGTCTCCCTCACTTCTTCCTTCTCACCCTCACTTCTTCCTCCTCTCCCTCCCTCCCTCACATACATGTGCCTATCACTGCTCTCTGATACTGTACAAGGCAGCCAGGAAGGGCCTCACCAGAATTGAGATGCTGCCCTGAGCCTCCAGAGCTCTGTGCAACTCAGCCTCTGTGAGTGACTCATAAGTGACTTACATTGAGAATCACCAACACAGGTCCCCATGCAGCAGGCATAGGGTGGCCCACACCCCGATATTGCTGTCTGAGAGGGTAAGCCCAGGGACAGGTCACAAGGAGAATCTGACCCAGGGACCAGTTTGCCTCTTTCAGAGATAGAAAGCACACTGTCTCCATTTCTCCATTTTATAAACATGTGTTTTAACAATATGCATGACTATGGATGAGGGAATTACTAAGGATGTACTTAAGGATCCAGCGCTGTGATAAAAACCATGACCAAAAGCAACATGGAGAAGAAAGGGTTTCTTTAGCTTACAGTTTATAGTCCATCATGAAGGGAAGTGGGGACAGGAACTCATGGAGGAGCTGGGTGCAGAGCTGAAGCAAAGGCCACGGAGGGACACGGCTTACTGGCTTGCTCTCCATGGCTTACCCAGCTCTCTTTCTTATACCACACTGGATCACCTTCCCAAGGATGGTATGACCCATAGTGAGCTGGGCTCTTCCCACACCAATCACTAATCAAGAAAATGCCCCACAGACTTGCCTAAAGGCTAAAATGATGGAGGCATTTTTTTCAACTGAGGTTCCCTCTTCCCAGATGACCCGAGCTTGTGCCAAGTTGACAAAAATCTAACCAGGACAAGTGTCAAATGGTGTGTAAGGAGGTGACAGAATGCAAACATAGAAGGTACAACTATAAATTCTAGATCTCTTGACATAATTATCATGAAAGACCCACACTGGGAAGCCATCACTGAGAGTGTCTAAACTTTGCAAGTGTCTTTAAGGTTAACCAAAACTATATGTTACAATATATATGCAGAATAATTTTCTCTATTCCCAAACAACTATTCCACCCATCAAATTACTTCCTAAAATGTTATTTGATGATGACAGTCTTCTTAACCACATCTGTTTCCATAAATTTATACATCTCAGGGCTCCCGTTCCTAGAGAATGTTGCCACCCATGTGGGCTGGGTCTTCCTACATCAATCAAGGCCACTGAGACAATCACCCACAGACACACCCACAGGCCAACCCAATGTAGCTAATCTAAAGGTGATTCTGTATGGGATCAAGTCAACAATTAAAAGGAACCAGCAACATACCATGGTATGAGAACTTCCAGGGAGGTTGGCATCCCCTTCTCATCTTTGCTTATAGATATACACTTGTTCTCAGTGAGACTCACAGAAGACTTTGCTTCTGTAGCTGGTGATGTAAAAGAAAATGTGGCCAGTAGTGTGTAGGAACCCTAGCTGATAAAAATGCTCATATGCACATTAGTGCTCAGGATCCACAACAGAAGTGTCTGGTACAGGACCTCATAAGAGGATAACTGTTGCTGGCAGCCAGCAGCTGCAAAATGTGGGGTTTTGTTTTATTTGAGTGCTATACTGTATTACACTGTTTTCCTCCAAGAAACTGGCTCTGTAAATGCTGCAATCTGGTGCCTCAGAGACCTTCAATAACTGAAACCTGCTTGACACTATCAGGACAATATCTCCCATTCTGGCAATTCCCACACACTTCCCCATTTGAATAAAAAGAACCCATCACCTTTTAATTCCTTGGGACAAAAATTTAGCCAGGGTATGGTTGTCTCTTGTCCATTGCACACTTAACTGGTACATGGGTAAGCTCTACCTCATTCTCCTCCCAAATCTACCCAGAGTCTGATCATGTCTCAAGATGCCTCCTGCAAACATCTCCAAGCAGAGTAAGGTATTCTGCTCCTGCTGACTGTACAGTTGTGTGAGGGCAAAGGCTGAGGAGAGGCTGTTGGAACACAAGTCAGAGCAAGTCAAGACGCAGACTCCATATTTTTAAACTTAGGAAGATGGACATGGCATGGTCCCTGTGACGGTGAGTTCTAATTGCCAACGTCACACAACAGAGAATCACCAGGAAAGAGAGGCTCAGTGAGAGATTATCAAGGTCGCATTAGCCTATGGCATGTCTACAGGAGACTGTCTACGTAACTGATGTGAGAAGACCCAGACTGAAGGTGGGAGACACAATGCCCAGACTGTGTAAGAATGGAAAAGCCGGCTGACCACGAAGCATGAGTGCCTTTTTTGCATTCTGCCCTTGACCATAGACGTGCTGTGGGGAGCTACCTCAGCCTCTGCCACTGTGACCTCTCCACAGTGATGGACTGCAACCTGGAGTCATCAGCTAAAATACAAACCATTCTCCCCTAATTTGCTTACTGTTGGAATAATTTATCACAACTACAGAAATGGAACTAGGGCAGTCCCCATACCCTGCCCAACATCATCTTCTCCAGTTCCCCTCAGCCCCCTGGCAGAAGCCCCCACCTCAGCCAGGGCCTGTGCATGTGTTCAGGCCCCTGACTAAGTGCTGCTCCACACCTGACACTGATTTGTCTCTTCATCCAAAAATTACCATATCAGTGACAGTTCACCAGTAACCTTATTTACAGTCCACCCTCAACATTTTCTAACAACCCCCCATGCCTAGCTTCACAGCTTGAATCTTCTGGAATCTATCACTATGGATGAGCACCCCCACTTCTCAATAGAATACAGGCTCAGAGGGGGCAAGAATCTTCATGCTCCAATCTCCCTACATTTCAGAGCTTGCCTTACATGGTAGGCATTCAAACAGTATTTGTAAATGGATGGATAATATACAGTTCATATAATCTTAACACAACAAATAAAAAAAATAATGTTTCCTTATTTAAAAAGTCCAGACTTAGCTGTATCTCGGGGTAGTACATTGGGACCCTGTAGCTCCTAGTATCCTTCTACACACAGCCAAGCACCCAGCAAGGCTCATCCACTCCAGATGGAGGCCAGGCCTAGGCTGGGACCAACCTCCCTGCTGTGGAATGATAGGGCCTGGTCAATGCTGCAGAGCCTGCTCATGACCCTGGCCTCATGTCTAGATAACTCTTCTTCCAGAGCATATCTGCCCATTACCCCTCCGATCTCCTTTCTTCCTCCTCATGCACCCTCTCTTGACCTCTTCTGTGTCTCTCCCATCATCATTAAGCGATTAATTTCTTCCGTAGTATTCCAATTTCAAGCACTCCTAACTCCAATCTGCAAGCATTTCTGATGTGACTATATTTAAAGTAATCCCCCCATTTGACTATGTAGGAGGGAGTACATTAAGAGAAGCCATGCTTTTCTCCTGTCATTTTATTTGGCTAAATACCGAGCAGAGAAGTCAACCCACTGAAGGTCCTCCATAAACACCCATGAAAGGACCAAACAGCAAGGAAGGAATTATGCAAAAAATAATTCAGTACTGCCCCAATGAAGATACCAAATATCTAGACTGAAGTCATTAGATACTATCATATAAATCCGACTATTCTTTACCCCATAACAGAGAAGGATATCTCCCCTACCTAGCTCTCAGGCAGTGGGACTTTTGCTTTATAGAGGACAAACACCTGTAAGATATCTTTGCTACTAAAGCATAGGTCATAGATTTTGCAACATATTTTAAATCCCCAAATTGATTAATCAGCATGGGAATAGTTAGACTGAAGGTAAGCTGTGTCTAATACAACCATGCTTCTCCTGGTCTATGCCATTCAAAGAGAACATTGATAAGAGTTCTGTTGCCTGGGAAGAACATTGGAATGCAGCCAATGCACTCACCAGGTTAGAAACACAGACATGAAACATATATCACTGTGCATGGAGATGATAATTCCACATTTATTACACCCTAATGCACAGATTACCAGAGCATTTCCAAGAAAATGTTGATTAATGGGTTTTAAAAAGTAGTAAACACAGGTAGTAAGTGCACACATTCTTAGTCTGCCCACTTGGGTTTCAATTAACACTCTCCCACTTAGCACTCTCCTGCCTCAGTTTGTACAGAAGTTATTTATAGATGATTAGGTTAAACAGTTGTGAGAATTATATAAGCTAGAGAATGCAAAGGGTTAGAGTAATGTACACCCTTAGTGGTTATTCATTGAATTCTGTCTGGTGACAGTTTTTATGAGTCTAAACCTCAGGAGTGTTTTCCTGTGTGTTTCTGTAGTGACATCATTAACTGAAGTGCCATAGAAGCAGATACCTGCTCTGCCTTCAAATCCTGACCCAGAAAAGACATTTGTCCCAACAATCTGTCTCTAGCACCTCTACCAATCTTGTTGAAAAGCTGTGGTGATTGACTGAATGCATCATTACGAAATTACTGGGAATCACACAGAGGCACAGGTATCCAGCACAGAAGCTCTGGAGGCTGTCACCTGTCCTGCTGTTCCTCCGTCCCTTTCATCCCACCCTGATAAACACAGCATGGAGTCAGGTGGCTGGTAATAATCTGGGGACCAGGACAGTTTCATTGTATGGGACACTGTCCTACTGTTTGACTGCTTCCTTCTCACTCACAGCAGGTTGAACTAGTACCCACTCCCACCCTTTCTGCCTCCCACACTGCAGGAAGATAAAGCTCCCTAGACAGCAGAGCCTCCTAGTATTGACTGTAGACTGGACCCTGCTGATGTTGCTGGGCATATCACCTGGACTGGCTCTGTCTGGTTTCCCAATCCATAGTGCTGTGATATTGCTGCCCAGTAGACCCACTGGCAGGGTTTTAAGGGTTAAAGTAATGGGGGAATGAGAGCGGGGAGACACCAGACACTAGGAGCTCTAGGGAGGGATGCTATTCTCATAAATGACCACGGGCTCATTTGCCTTTTTCTGTTCTTGATCCTTGAAGTCTGAATACTTTTTTTAATCAAAAATATACATATTCAAGGGGGGAAATGTACTGATATTGAGTAATAAACATAAGATATGATAATAAATAACCGGCAACTTCTGCACTGAAAATGACGGAACATAAAACTATGTTTAAAGACCAATGACACTCAACCAGCTGTGCTTAGTAATAAAGCTAAAACAGACGGAGCTTGCCGAAGAGAAATGAGAAAAGTAGGTCATATTTTGAGTTCTGTCTATTCCAGAAAAAAAAACAATGTGTAAAAAAATAATCTGTATTCACCACTAGACTGCCCCATCTGCCATGGCCTTTAAGTTATTTTGAGAGTTCTGGGTAGAGTCAGACAGTGAGATCATTCTCCAATTCACACTGAGGTTCCTCCAGCCACCTGCACGATTCTTTTCCTTTCCCTGCCCAAGACCGATCACACTTCGCACCAGCTATGAGGGTGTAGTTACCTGAATCAACAGCTACGGCCCAATAAAAGGATGGGGAGGGGAAATAAGAGCTACAAACAAGCCTGATGCTTTTCCTACCCCTCACTCCTGCAGGTGGGTTATCCTTGACTCTGGTCACGCCTATTGGATGGGAAGTCTCTTGCCATTCCAGAGAGATCATTTGGGGCTTACAGGGAAAAGCTGTTTACTCATGAAGATTTGGTGAAGGGCTCACACACCCTATCTGAGCCCAGAGCTGAGGCTCTGAGCACCACTCCAGTTGGCCTCCACTCACATGACCAGAAGCTGTGCTTCAGAAAGCAAAACAGGCAGGGACGCTTTAAAGATCCGCGGCAACTCCCGGGCGGGTTTATGTGGTACGGAGAAAGAATGAAATGAAGATGAGCTTGCATAAGCTCGGGCAAAGGGGTAGCTGAGACAAAGGACTGGTTAGTTGGCTGTTTGTCTGTCTGCCGCTGTAGAACATGCCACCATTATCTAAAAGCAACAGAGAGCTTGGTGGGTGAGTGTGCGAAGAACGTTTTCAAAACTCAAGACTGTGTCAGTTTAAAACTGAAACAAAAAGGAACAAAATTTAAGTTAAACGGGAGAGACGCAGAAATGCCTGAATGTGGCAGACCCCAGTGGGGATCAGGAGCAGATAACACCAGCTCTGAACAACTGTCAGCGGTGTGTGAATAAGGACATGGCTCCTCCGCAGGCTGGGACTAACAGGGGGAGTCATCATGAGATGGAACCAGGGCAAAGGTCCCACAAAAACATGGGATTAATCCAATTATAAATCTCTAAATCTGTTATCCAACTCATTCAAAGGATATAAAAACCCAGACACAAAATGAGGAAAAGCACACTCAGATGATGACTCACAGATCACTTTCCGTCCAATTTGAATTAAACCAAGCAAGAAAAAGCAAGCTGTCTAGGAAAATAGATGTGTACACGATGAGAATGTTTTCAACAGCCAGCAAATCCCCTTGTAGGGGAACTTGAAGGTTTTTCTTGTCACCTATACGTTTTATACCAAAGAAACCCACAACCAAAATATGGTCATGTCTAAGAGGCCAAACTCAGACAGAAATCATTTGGGGGTTAATACTTAAAGCATGGCTCACCATGAGGATGGTGCTCTGCTGTTTTAAATTAAAACTGGTGTGCTTCTTTCGCAAAAACTTCATTTTTCTGTGTAGTAGTAAGCTGATCTTCATTGGAACTCAAAGAAGAAACGACCATTTAATGAAGCTATACTCCAAGGAGATTAAAGAATTGGGTGACAACTTGTTCACAAGGTGGAAGGTACATCCCAAGAGTGTACAAGCCAGTCTCCCTAAGTGGCGATGGCCAGAGCCCAAGTTAAAAGCTCTACTACTTTGTCAAACCAAGACTTCTCTGTGGGCAATGGCCTCCTCAGTCATGAGGGCCTGCAGCCAAGTAAACTCCTGTCAGTTCTAAGACAGGGACAAAAAGAACAGAGGAGGAAGAAGTATAAAAGAGTAGGAAAGAAGAGGATGAGCAGGAGAAGTAAGAGATAGGATGGTAGGAAGGAAAGAGTGGAGGAAAGGAAGACACTGGGGAAGGAGGTCCATGCTCTCAGGGACCGTGAGGTCCACCCTGGTGCCCTTGTCTTTTCTTTCCCCTTAGGGAGAAATGGAACCCAGCTCGTCTGGGGGTTGTTACCTGAATGAGATCGTCCAGCTCGGTGGAGTTGACGCAGGCATGCTGGGCTATGAAGGTCTGTTTCTGGATAACGATGGTAGTCCTCTGGGAAATCTCCTGAGGCTGCTCCAATGCCTTGAACACAGTGGCTCCAATGATCAGGTAGAGGACGACCACCAGGAAAATCGTGGAGACCGTCTTCCATTTCATAACATTAATGGCCGTGTCAGTCTCCACCCGGGAAGCAAGCACCGTGGGTTTTGCGGAGAAGGAGAGCCTCGGTTTGGAGTTCTGAGCGGCAGACTTGGGATCCAGCAAGTCAGGGGCCGCCACTGACAACAACAGAGAATTTGGGTTAGGCTAGAGGAGTCTGGAAGCAAGGGGCTAGCTGCTTCTTTAGGGGGTCAGCCGGGGCTGGCTGAACTCAGGCACTCTCCTAGTGGGAGCTGAGGGACCTCACCCCTCAGCCTTCTCTAATCATTTCCAGAACCATATATAGGCTCAAGGGAGGGGGCTGGGCTTCTGCTCTTTGCTGCCAATGGAGTGCCAGGTGGATGGAAAAAAACAGGGGTCAGACCAAGAAGTCAAGAACTAAACAAAAGAATGCCTGAGGAGTTCCTCATTCATTTCTAGGTTTGTGTCTGCTCGTGATTATATGTCAGTGAAGATGCCGTGAGCTCCCAAGGGCTGATGGTACTAAACAAGATATCTGCTCACGAGGAAGGCTCCTGGCTGACTCCTATATATCAGACCTTTACACTGTGAGCAGTCAGAGTAAAGAAGGTTTGCCGTTTGGGTTTTCAAATTCTTACAGCGAAGGGATGGCGATCAGTGCAGCTCAAGATATCCTTTCTACTTTCTGGTGGGAACACACCACTTAGCACAGTCATATCTAGAGCCCGTCTTCCAAAGCAAGCACAATATGAAACATGGTCCTGCCATCGCTCACATGCTTAAAACACAAATGTTATTGCTAACTCTTGAACCAATCCAGCCAAGACAGGACCAAGTCCCTCTATTTCTCCAGCAAAAGCAAGAAGAAAGAAACCCAGCACATTGGCTTACACCTTAGACCCTCCATGCTCTGCACAAGGCTAATTGCTCCATTAGAGCTCCCTGATTCTGTGGGGTGACTCCAAGTCCATCTATTATTTATCCAAACTCTTCAAAATCATCATTAATGGGTTTCATTTTAGAAAATACAAAAGCTATTCGATGGCCACTTGCGGAGGGGAAAATAAGCCATTCACCACAGAGCATTTGATTGGAGAGGCAAGAGCAAACTAATATGGGTTAACAGAATGGTCAAGAAGATGGAGACTTAAACACCAACACAAATCATTAGTTTAAAGCTCACCACTTACAAAAACAAGCCAGATCACTGCCATGTGTATAATATAGGTTTCATAAAAATGGTAACATAACCTAAAATTTACTTTTCAATATTCATGTAGCAAATCTCCATGGAATTGCACCCTACAGCCTCAGAAATTACTCAAGGAGAAGACACTTGTAAAGAGCATCCATTTACATACAGCTACCTATCCTGCCCTCTTGCCTAATGCTGGGCGTAAATGTAGGCTACCACAGTGAGTTCATAAAGTACATCCCCAGTTGCCCATCAAAAAAAGACACTCTCCAAGCAAAGCTATGTGATGAACCAGACGAAGGGGGGTTGAAAAATGAAGGCGAGGATCTCCTGGAGCAGCCGAGCTCACGGGAAGTTCTGACTTTGAAGAGATGAAATCATCAGAGCAGACCTGAGGATACAGCCCTCCCCACCCCCAGCAGCAGCAGCTCTCCATGGAGAATCCCCGGGGTCAGCTTCAGCAGCTTCCTAAGTGAGGCTCAGCCCCCCACTACAAGTGGGGATGCCTCCTTCTCCACCCATCCACCTGTTCTGAATCAAGTCACCAACTAGAAGGCACCATCACCATCCTGGCAAGGGTGATGGCACTCAAAGTAAGCACTGTCTGAGTGTTAACTGTTTGGATTTTTACAGTCTAATAGACTGTGTGCTTACTACATTTACAGATCACTATCACCTGTAGCCGCTCCGGCACTCCCCACCCCCTCCCTGCTGCTCAGAACCTAACTGAAAAATAAAATAATCTAAAATTGAGCCATCTCCTGACTTAAAAAACAGAACACAACAGAGGAGTCCTGCGTCTAATCATAAAGTCAGGTCCCCCACCCCCACCCCAGGGTACTGACTTTCACCCTAAGGCTGCTTTCTTGTTGAGAGAATTATAAACCACTATCATTTACCCAGCCCCAGTGTGAAATCCCACCAAAATATTGTCATGATGCACCGAGAGAGAGAGAGAGAGAGAGAGAGAGAGAGAGAGAGAGA
>CABHPR010130568.1:0-19059 GCA_902168415.1 Peromyscus melanophrys
GGTCTGCCTTGCAACCACGGGCTCTCTACTTTGGTTCCACTCTCCCAGAATCCTCTTTGTTTATAGGATCCCCAGGCTCACCTGGGGTTTGCTTGACATTCTCCTGTACTATAACCCCTGGGGGAGGTGGGGACAAGTAGGCAAGCCTTATCTTTATATTCTTACGTCATTCTCCTCTCCCACTTCCTGCCATGGCCATGGTAGAAAGAGGACATGACCGGAAACCGAGTCACATTATTTGTCTTTTATCACGATCTCTAGCTTTCTGTTTCTGGGCTTTGCTGGTGATATGTGCTGTCAAGGTTTTAGAATCAAGAAGCCAAGAAGAAAACAGCTTTCTCCCTGAAGAATCAGGCTCTTTTCAAATCAAGGCCTTGGGTTTTCATTTTGCTACTGCTACTGCCTCTGTGTATTTCTTTAAAAATCGGATCAGGTATTGTGTCCTGTGTTTTGGGCTGTTCAAAGCCAAGAAAGGCACTGGCTAAAGTGGCACAAGACACAGGGGGTGACAAACAAAAACCTCTTTTGACACCTCAAAGCAACACCTTTCACCACTGTATGACGACGACCCGACATTTCAATCTGTAGTTGGGTGTATCTGGAAGGCAACATGGATGGAAGGCAAAATGATTTCCAAGCAAATACTAACAACAAAGACAGGCAAGGTAGGTGTGTTTAGTGACCCAGAGATCTTTCCTCACACAAAACAGAAAAGGCTGGAAACATACCTGAGACTCGGGTCCACAAACATGTAGTCAAGCCCTCAGCGAGCAGGAGCAGTGTCTGTTCCATATACAGTCGAAGGAATTGTCACTGCCAAGGGGACAGTGGCACAGAGCTGTTCAGAGCAACTTAGTCAAAGTCTATTGTGATTGAAACAGAACAAACATGCATGGAAACAGATAAAGGAAAAGCTGATTGTAACACTGTTCCATGACAAAAGGTGAGTAACCGCCCTTTGTCTTTTGTGCTTAGCTGGAAAGGCAACTGACCATGCAGAACGAGATGAGGGAAAGACAAATGGCTATGCAGATCGCCTGGTCCAGGGAATTCCTCAAATATTTCGGAACGTTTTTTAGCATTGCCGCCATCTCGTTAACAACTGGGTATGTTTACCATTTGCTTGAAGATTTCCTGAAATAACGCAGTCTCTGCCATGGTCATAAATAGCACTGCCAAGTTGGCCTAGGTAGGACTCTGAGCCCAAGTGTGTTCATGTGAACAAAGAAACCTCCCCTCGCTTACTCCTCTGTAGAACAAGGGTAGGAAGAGTTCATTCTGCCGTCCGCTCCTTAGATTCCTTCTGTCTTTTTCTCTAGTCTATAAGTTAAAGAGGGTTCACTTGACATCAAGATGGATGGCCTCTCCACTTATCCCCAGAGATCCTGAATAGTAGCTCTGTATCCTTGTCTGCCTTAAAAAGAGGAATCAAAGCCTTGAATCAAAGAAAGATTAGCAAGTCATAGCCCCTCCCCTGGAGAACCAAAGAATCTGGTGAGGTACGCTTGGCAAGAAAATTCAGTTTCCGTAGAAGACTGAGATGAATCAAATAACTTATGAGGTGGAATACATCCTTCCAGAAAGCAGGTGCTTTCTTCTTACAAGGACAAGATAGGTATTTGCTGGTTATTGTTGACATCCATCCTTGTGTTTCCGAAATAGAGCAATAAAGCGAAAGAAGCCGGCCTTTCTCATTCCCATAGTTCCACTCAGCTTTATCTTCACCTACCAGTATGACCTGGGCTATGGAACTCTTCTACAAAGAATGAAAAGTGAGTCTTCCCAAACTAGTCTGTTTCCTAATTAATCTTCTGATTCCAGATCTCCTCTCAGGACTGGGAGACGGCTCAGTCAGGGAGGAGCTGGCTCTGCAAGCAGGAGGACCCAAGTTCAATCCCCGGTACCCGTGTAAAAAAGCTGGGTGTGGTGGCGCAAGTGTGTTATCTCAGTACCAGGGAGGCGGAGACAGGCAGATCTCTAGCCAGCCTAGCCTACTTGGCAAGCTCCAGGCCAGTCTGAGATACTGTCTCAGAAACAAAACCAGAGTAGACAATGCCTGAGGACACTGGCAATTAACCTCTGGCCTCAACATGAAAGTGCACACACATGAACACACACATACATCCCCTCCTTACAAATCTATGACTTACGTAGATTCTAATAGGATCATTTTCCTAAGACTCTGATGACCAACATCTCTGCTCCCTCCAACAGAGTGGCATGGTGTCAGCTCTTACTAGCTCGTAAGAATTGACTTGATAGATGTTTAGAAATTTTGCATGGTGGATGTGAGGCACAGTTGATTATTAAAATTAAATTAAATAAGAGTACACAGACTTATAATTAAATTATAATAAATACTAAATTGCATTTAAAACAAAGGTATTAAGCACTCAGAACTCATCTGTTTCTAATTATTTTTCTATTCTATATAATCTATATATTCTATATAAATAAACTATATAGGTTACTTGTATCAATTCTATCTGCATTATGCAAATGCAGAAGCAGCATACAGATGCAGAAGCAGCATACAGATGCAGCAAAGTGATGCCACAGCTTTGGCTTCAGCGGCATCCCATTGGTGGCTTGAGGTTGTCCAGGGTGGGAGTATTTACATCGTGGAAACTGGCAAACACCAAATCAAGGCTTGACACTGATCGTCTAGACCAGGAATTAGAAAATATTGACATTTTAAACCTTTGGGAAAGAATTCTAATAATGCCTATGAGTAGTCTTCATTTTTGCAGACAGCTTACTAATTTTTAGTGTGAATTTGCAATTGTGTGTATGTATGTATTGTATAATGATCAAAACCAGGTAGTTATATCTATCTCCTCCATGCATTTATCATTTCTTTTTTGTTCTTTTTCTGAGCTACAGTCTCCCTGTGTGGCTCAGGCTGGCCTTGAACTCATGATCTTCTTTTCTTATCTCCCGAGTGCTAGAATTATAGGTATGTACCACCACACCCAGCTGTAGCTGGGTTTTCAGAATCCACCACTGTGTTTCCCCAAGTGGTGCACTCCTTCTCCTGCATGAAAGGGTGAAATGCTTCCCTCTGAGATTTCAGGTGACAGACACAGAGTGTCACACACATTGTGTCACTGAACTAGCAATCAAGTCCTCTGACAAAATGCTGGTGACCCCTCCATTGCCTTACACACTTCTGTGTTTTATTTAAGGTGAAGCTGAAGACATACTGGAAACAGAAAAGACGAAGTTGGAGCTGCCAAAAGGAATGATCACCTTTGAAAGCCTTGAAAAAGTCAGAAGGGAGCAGAATAGATTCTTCACAGACAAGTGAAGTCACGTGTACCCTCAAGCACATGCTGCGTCTCAAAGCACAGAATTGTTGGCTTGAATCACAGTGTTTACAGTTTTTTAAATGATCAAGATTTTGATACAATGCTTTTTTATTTTAGAATATTAAAATTCAAAATGAATTTGTTGAACTATTTTAAAATAAAAATTTTAATAATCAGCCAAATCATGGCAGTATTCTAGATAACATTCAAATTTTCTGTGTTTGTTTTACAATTATCCAAGTGCAAAATTAATAAATTATATTGTTCTGAATTTGACACCAATGTCCTGCTGCTTGAGGTTTTATCAAACAGACTTTCCACTCGATATCAACTCTCACAGGCATCTGGTATTGTGTCCTGTCCCCCACTGGTGACCAATGCACAATAAATCACAATGTTCAGTTCAGAGGAGGAGGAAGAGATAGTGAAGTTGAGAGGTATAAACAGGAGTCAAGAGGGAGTGTGAGGAGGGAAATGGTTTGATATGATCTTATTTCATTGTATACATGAATGATATTCTCAAACAATAGGATCAATAAATGAGAAAATATACAAATAAATAAATAGAAAAACATTATAGAGGGAAGAGATGGAGATTTCACCTGATGGGATCCACACATGATGTAATACTGCCATAATATCAACTACTCTGGAGGCTGAGGCAGGAGGTTCTTAAGTCTGAGGACAGGCTGAGCAGCATAGCAAGTCTCTCTCTCTCTCTCTCTCTCTCTCTCTCTCTCTCTCTCTCTCTCTCTCTCTCTCAACTCTCTCTCTTTCTGTCTCTACTTCTCTCTCTCTCTCTCATACACACACACACACACACACACACACACACACACACACACAATCTGCATAATAGTTGTGTGCTATGGGTGTCCAAAATGGTTCGTCAAGAGTTTTAAATTTAGAATTATATTTGCTATGCAAGCTTTGCTGTTGTCACTGTTCGCCAGGTGTGGTTTAAGGCCCCTTCAAGGTGGTGCTCAAGACCTTACAGAGGGTTTAGTTGCTGTGCCAATTAGCCAGGCCCTCAGTCCTCTTTGACTGTCAGACCCTTCCTTTGAGCTCCTTGTCTTGATGTAGACACTGAGTTCATTGATAACTCACATTCATACAATTCATTGATAACACACGTTCATACAATTCATTGATAACACACGTTCATACAATTCATTGATAACTCATGTTCATACAGTTCATTGATAACACACGTTCATACATCTACTCGTACAATAGTCTTTCCCAAGTTCACGGAGAGGAAAACTCCAAACCGATCTACTGACCAACTGCCTTTAAGCACAGCTATATTAAAGTGGGTGCTGGGTTCTCTGAAAGAGCAGCCAGTGCTCTTAATCACTGACCCATCTCTTCAATCCCCCTCAAGATTTTGAATGTTTTCAATTCACATTTAAGGGAGAGCGCTGTGCTTTTCCAAAACTTTTGAAAGTTTTACATCTAAAAAGAGTAGTTTCTACTAAACAGTGGTGTCCAGAATCCATGGCAGGATTCATTTCAGTCAGCATGCTGACTGTATCCGAATAGTATACAAATCAATTTTTAAAACCAGTGACCAACTGGGGATGTAGCTCAGTGATAGAGTGTGGTGTATGAGCCCTGGGCCCGATCCCTAGAACCACAAATTAAATCCAAAAAAGTCACAAGTAATATGCTTTTTTAAAAAGGTCACCTTTGTCATGTCTTACAACCATACAAAGTATATGAAAATGGGCCAAAGGCTCATGGGTTAGCCCTTTACCCAAGAGCAGCCTGGGCTACATGAGACCCTATCTCAGAAAACAACAAAAGGTACATGGGTTAGAAGAGAATGCAGAAGGGACAGATTTCAATTGTGAAAATTGGGTGGGCCATATAGTTCAGTGGTAGAGTGCTTGGCTAGAATGTATAAGGTTCAGGGTTCAATTCCTAGATAAAAGATAAAGACATACACACACACACACACACACACACACACACACACACAGAGAGAGAGAGAGAGAGAGAGAGAGAGAGAGAGAGAGAGAGAGAGAGAGACAGAGACAGAGACAGAGACAGAGACGGAGACAGAGACAGAGAAAGAGAAAGAGAAAGAGTCAGGCTTCATGATATTATATATGGTACATATAGTGTATATATACATACATATACACACACAAATGTCAAATTTCAAAAACTCTGCAACCAATAGGATCTAAATATAAGCCATCTGAAAATGAGATGTTATACAGATTTTAACAATTTCAATATATGAATGTCCTAATGTAATATTCTAGAGACTCTAGCCAGAACCTAGCTAATTTTTTTCTGTTCTGCCATTCTGAGAAAGGAATAGGCTCCTGCTGAGAAATCATTATCAGTACAGCTTGCTGTTACTCAAACATTGTGGTATTTCTTGCCCTTGGGGGGCGGGGTGTCTATTCTGTGAGAGGATTGGAAATGTTCCCTTGGGTTTGGCCTTGTGGGCACCCACAGAAAACTTCAGGAAGACAGTACATGCCACCAAACTACAGAAAGTAGTTTCTGGCATTTTCTTCAAAGGGGACTGTTCAGTATCTCCACTGATTTTTTTTTAAATGACTGCTCTAGTCAGTCTCGTGACTATGAAAACTAGAACACTTCTTGGGTTATGCACAGGCAGAACACGAGGCCCAGAAAGGGGTGAAGAGGTACACCCAGAGAATCTGAGAGGTCTGGAAATCAAGAAGAGGGCTGAGGAATGGCAGTCTTTGTGAGGCGAGGGGGCTGACTTGAATGCTTCCACCAGTGGACAGGCCATGCATGACTGCCAGGGTTGTCACTCCAAAACCCAGTGTTAGTAGTGGGATCCTCTCCAAGGCCAGTTCACTTTTCTATATAGTCAACAAGGAGTGGGCTTTTCTCTGTCTAAAACATACATGTATTCTCACTGCTGTGACTTTGTTGTTCTGAGCATAGAACCCACCTAAATAGTAGAACAGTACTTCAGAAAATTTGAGCGTTTTTATATTTTCCATCAGTATAAATTACCATCTAAGGTCAAAGAAGAACTGAAAAAAGTATTCTATTATAAAAATTTTGATGAATTCTGGTATTGAAATTAAACATGAAATGCTGCCAGAAGTGTTAGCTACAAACTCAGTGTTGTCTGTGTTACATATTCACTCCTTTTCTATTTGGAAGCATGGGCAGGGATAACTTCAGCTAGACCAGCTCTTTCCAAGCCTCTTTGGTACCCGTTACTTCACCTGCTTCAATTACTGTTCACTACCTAACTTTCATTCCTCTCTGTCATTTTTGTTCTCATTTCTTAATGAGAGTCCCATTCTGGCAAGTTCTCCTTTAAATTAAAAAGCCTATGCATTGTGATTCCATTTATGAAACCTAAGGCAACAGTAACTCAGTTGATCATAACAGCACTTTCCTGGAAAGCTGAGGAATGACTAGAAAGGATTATGAGGGAAAATAGATCTGTCTGTGTCATGATAAAGATATATACACCATTGTCTCCGTTTGTCAAAATTGCATGCCTAATATTTGTGCGTTCCAGGGTATATTATCTAAAATTATAATAACTCTTGCCATAATTTTCATTGTTATAATTTAAAGAGTAGGAGACTATATAAAGTAATAGATTGTTTATGTGTATGTATGTATGTATGGAGAGAGAGAGAGAGAGAGAGAGAGAGAGAGAGAGAGAGAGAGAGAGGAAATTGTAGATATAAGTGAATTAGAATGGTAGAACAATAGTCATTGAAACCCATGTTTCAAGTGGGTATTCTTTATATGACACATGTATTCCATATGATACATATTTCCATCTTTAAAGACTATGGTATTTCCTAAATATGTCAGATCAGAAAACTTGATTTTTCTAGACTTTTGAAACTACGTGCATTAGAAAACATAAATCGCAGAAGTATAATGTTGAGTGGAAAAAAAAGCCCTAATATTCAGAGGAATTCATTCAACGTGGTAAAAAATTCCTGAAACACAACCTGGGTCAAAGAGGTGACATTACCAAGATGATGAAGTCGGAGGTAGAATCCTTCATCCTCCCACAGAAAACCCAGTTATTTATAAAACAAAAGAACCTTGAGAGCGCCCAGTAAAAATCTGCAGCACAGTGGAGCAGAATAAGATGGAGCCTCTATGTAGACAGGCCTGTTGATGCACGTCTGAGACACCAGGATAACTAGTGACAAAAGGAAAGGCTAGAGGCCCGTTAGTGTCAGCTGTCCACAGTACAGTGGAATCACTGTGTCCCCAAGAGGCTTGCTCCGCAAAGGATGCCAGCATCTTTTGTCACGGAGTGGTCAACAGCCATTCCTTCCTGGAAACCATAGAGAGGGAGACCTGACTGCCTTCTCTCCACCGCCTCTCCCAGCCTGTGGAGACCCCCAACCCACACTGCTCCAGAAATGCCCACATTCTAGGTCTAGGCTTCTTGGCTACATTGCCCTGCTCACATCTCAGACGCCAGACTCATTACTATACGAACTAACTTGTACTTGGATGCCCAAGTTTCTGTGGCCATACCTATGCTCTGGATACCAACCTTTCTACACTGATCCTGGAGCCACTGAGCTATGGGTATCCACCTATGTTTTACTCCTGGCTCCTTGGTGGGCTCACCAGTACCTATATATCATACATCATTATTGAAAGTTTGATGGCCACCAGAACTATCACTGTCCCTGACCCCAGAGCTGTAGTGGTGTGCTTTAGGACTAAGTTCTATGGACATTCCACGGTGCCATCATCACTAGCAAATGGAGTGCAGGCCAGACACAGTACCAAGAGGGATGGCTTCAGCCATAACTTCTTCAGTGGAAGATAAATTGGGAGGATGTTGGGGACATTACCACTGAAGACTCCAACAACTACGACCATGACTGTGGATATCCTCAGCCTAGGCTGCTGAGGATCTCTGCAAGATGGCCAACACTGAACTCATCATCTGTCAGGTGGCAGAAAACCTACATAAGAAGCAAGGAAGCTGAATTACACTTCAGAACAAACAGACCTAGCATTCCTCCCTCAGCTGCTGAAGACACATTCCTAACAACTGTTCAAGGAATGTTCTGATGATGGATCATGTGTTAGGTCACAAAACACATCTTAAATTTTTTCAGAAGATTAAATTCATATAAAACACATTTTCTGACCATCATAGTTTGAAACTAGAAAATAGTAAGATGAATCATGGAAAATTAACAAACTTGTAGAAATTAAACAATATGTTCCTGACTGACAATTGTATCAGAAAAGAAATTTTTTAAAATGTGAAAAAATTAAAATAGAAATATAGTGTTCCAAATTTATAAATGTTGCAAAAGTATTTATAAGAGAGATGTTTGTTGCAATAGATGTCTTGCAGAGGACCACAGCTCAGTTCCCAACACTCACGTAAAGTGGCTCACAACTGCCTGTAACTCCAGTTCCAGGAGATCTGATGCCTTCTTCTGATGTCCATGTACACCTGCACTCATGTGCACATATCTTCCTCCAGACACATATACACATAGCTAAAAATAAAATAAATCTTAAAAAAAAGAGAGAGAGACTACTATGAATCATTAACACCGACAAACTGGATAACCTCGAAAAAACAGGTAGGTTCCTAAGTACCTATAACCTGTAAACACTTAATCATGAAGAAACAGAAAACGATGAGAATGGGGAATTAGCACATCACATTAATAGGTCCTCTGCAAGACATCTATTGCAACAAACATCTCTCTTATAAATACTTTTGCAACATTTATAAATTTGGAACACTATATTTCTATTTTAATTTTTTCACATTTTAAAAAATTTCTTTTCTGATACAATTGTCAGTCAGGAACATATTGTTTAATTTGTATAAAAGACAAAGCACACCATCATTTCAACAGATACTGGAATGGCATCCAGTGAAATTCAATGCCCATTTATGATGAGAATTCTCAACAAATTAAGCTTATATATAAGGAATGTACCTCTGTACATTCAAGTCCATATGCAACAAGGCCATCGCTAGGTGTTTTGGCTACTTATCACTGTGACAAATAGCTGACAAGAAGCAGAGTAAGGAAGGAAGAACGTATTGGCTCACGGTCTGAGAGGGTTCAGTCCATCATGGCGGAGAAGGCATGGCAGCTCTCACCGTGGTGGGATCTGGGACCGTATGGCTGGGTACCTCAATCTTAGGTGTTGCAAATGAAAGCTCAGTTTGGAAGGGGAGCCAGCTTGTAACTCATAAGGTCTGCCTTTATGGCCCCACGTCTGCCAGCAGAGCTCCATGTCCAAAGGTCCTACAACCGATAGGGTGGGAGGGACGCTGGATGTGCCAGTCTGTTGTAGGGCTCTCTGATGCGTGGAAAATTCAAGCCCCAGTGACAAAAAGTGAACTGCTGCAGCAGAGCAACCACAAAAGAAACAAAACCCCGATGCAGGGGAGCTCCAGATTTTGAAGGCCAGGGCCCTGAGTGCAAACCAGGTGGGGTCCTCTGGAAGAGCAGCTGGTGCTCTTAACCCCTGAGCCATCTCTCCAGTCCCAGGCTGGAGCCTTTCTCACTAAAGTATTGTATTATGGTTTTGCTTTGTAGCCAGCACTTCTGGTTTTTAGAGTGATATCTGAGGTTTCCAAATGCCTGCCTATCAACATGTAGAACTCTCAGCTCCAGCACTGTCTGCCTGCATGCCATCGTGTCCCACCATGAGATGGACTACACCTCTAAAATTGTAAGGCAACCCATTAAATGTTTGCCTTTATAAGAGTTGCCATGGTCATGTTGTCTCATCACAGCAATAGATACCCTAACTAAGAAAACTTTGGAACTCAATTCCCAACACCCACACGGCAGCTCACAACTGTTTGTAATTCCAGTTCCAGGGGACCTGGCACCCATGGCAAAACACCAATGCACATAAAATAAAAATAAATAAAAAAATGTAAAAACCCACAATTAAAAAAAAAAAAAAGAAAGGCTCCAGCCAAAAGAAAGGAGAAAATAAAAGAGGACTGCTGGTGGGGAGTACAGCGGCAGGAACCCTGCTCCCCAGCAGAAGGATGCGGCCACTTTGGAAGACATGTGGCCAGTTTTCTCTTGGGAAGAAATATGGGAAAGGTTGCAGGAATCTTAGAATGCATTAGGAAGTCCAAAGTAAGACCTATACTTCTGTCTTAGTTAGGGTTTCTATTGCTGTGATGAGACACCATGACCACTGCAACTCTTACAAAGGAAAATATTTAATGGGGTGGCAGCTTACAGTTTCAGAGGTTTGGTCCATTGTTATCATGGTGGGGCATGACGGCATGCAGGCAGACATAGTGCTGGAGCTGAGAGTCCTACATCTTGATGGGCAGGCAATAGGAAGTGGTCTGAGACACTGGTGTGACTTGAGACCTCAAGCCCACCTCCACAGTGACACATTTCCTCCAACAAGGCTTCATGCTGTGGGATGTCTTTCTGTATGCTGTGAATATGTGTTGCTCTGATTGGTTGATAAATAAAGCTGAATTGGCCTACGGCAAGGCAAGTTAGAGGTAGGCAGGAAATACAAGCAGATAGACAGGAAGAGAGGCAGAGAGACACTCCTAGCTGCCACCAGGAGAAGCAAGATGTAAAAGTATTGGTAAGCCACAAGCCACGTGGCAAAGTATAGACTTATAGAAATGGGTTAATTTAAGATGTAAGAGCTATCTAGCAAGAAGCCTGAGCCATTAGGCCATATAGTTTGAAAATAATATAAGCCTCTGTGTGTTTATTTGGGACCAAGCAGCTGTGGGACGTGGGTGGGAGAGATTTGTCCCAACCGCAGGGCCCAGGAAGGACACAGGAAAACTTGCAGCTACAGTCATGCCTGCTCCAACAAGGCCACACCTCCTAATAGCGCCACTCCCCTTGGGGGCCATTTTCTTTTAAACCACCTCAGCCACATAGAAAAAAAGAGGAGGAGGAGATGGGTAGGTTGTAGGAGTAGGCTGTTTGAATCCTCTTCTAATCACTTTGCTGGAGAGGGAGGGCTTCTCCTCTTAGGGTTATGCAGGTGACCAAACATGCCTACTGGTAGTGGGCAGGTAAGAGAAATGTCAGATATTAGGTATATAGTTCCAGGAGTGGAACGTGGGCCTTGCATGCTGTACTGGGTCACACAGGCGTGCCAGGTGTGTAAAGACTGAATAAGCAAGGGCTGTCTGTGTGAGACAGATTTTTGTGGTATCAAGAGCGTGAAGTGGTTTCCATGAGAGTATGTGATTGGCTTAGCTGAGTACTCCAGCAAGCTGGCAGAGGATTGAAACTCACTACTCTGGGACAAGCAAGAATGGCGCTGAGTTCTCTCCCCACAAGGAGGAGTGTTTAGCCGGGAGACTTCATCTGCAGTAGTAGAGAGAGAGAGAAGCTGGTAGGCAGGCCACTTGAAGCCCTTCCAGATTTACCTGGTATCCAGGCAGGACGTGATATTGCTGGTCATTCATTTGAGGCCTTAGACCCCAGTTGACCCCTTAATGACTTGACATCAATTTAAACTTTGGTAATGACTGATACTCTCAGGAAAAAACCAAAACAGACAAAAACCCAACTACCTCATCAGGAAGTGAACCAGGCATTTGATACCAGGGAGGAGAGGACCACAATTGTTATAATGACTATTTCTGGGGTTTACAAACTTGTGGACAGCAATTGACTCCATTTTTTTCAGGGACAGCCAACAGAAAACATCTGTGGTTTCCAGGATTCTTGGTATGAAATATGTTTTTATTTAAGTGAAGTGCTGCTGTCCTTGTCTAATATTGTTGACCCATGCACAATTTAGTTCTTTGGAAATAAACATTCACACTTCAGGGGCTAATCAATTACCCAACTTACAGCACTGAGGCGACCACTCATGGGGTGTACAGTTGGCAGGTTCTGTGTGTATGGCTCTCAGTCAGGGGTGCTTGATACTACATCAGTGCTCTAAGTATGGCCCCTGAGCGTTTTATTTGGTGAGACTTGAGAAGGGCTTGCAGGAATAATGTGATCAGAACTATAGTATCTTGTTTGGGGTCCTATTTACAGTCACTTTCCATCTTTTTTTTTTTTTTCTTCTTGTGTTTTTGAGACGGGGTTTCTCTGTGTAGCCCTGGCTGTCCTGGAACTCACTCTCACTCTGTAGACCAGGCTGGCCCAGCCTGGATCTCAGAGATCCACCTGCCTCTGCCTCATGAGTGCTGGGATTAAAGGCGTGCGCCACCACCACCACCAGGCTCACTTGCCATCTTTCTATAGGTCTATTTAGTTACTAGCAATGGAACTTTACAAACTCAAGTATGAGATCAGGTTCCGTGACGGAGCAGGGAGTGGGTTGGGGTTTGTGATGTTCCAAGAATGCTTGTGGTGATGATTGAGTTACACAGCCAGAAATCCAGCTGTGCCACAGTATCAGTACCCAGTGTAACGTTAAAGCCACAAACCCCAATAAAGACACACTTCGATGGCCAGCTGCTTTTTAAAAAATGGGCTAGAGAGATGGCTCAGTGGCTAAGAATACTTGTTCTTGCAGAGGACCCTCCTTCCATTCCCAGCGCCCACATGGCAGCTCACTGCCATCTTTAACTCCAGTTCTAGAAGGATTCAAACCCTCTTCTGACCTCAGTGGGCACCAGGCATGCAGACATATGTTTGAACAAAATAGCCACACACATAAAATAAAATAAGTAAATCTAAAAACCGAACCAAACCTAAAACCCACTTGGGGTCCTCACAGTGAGTATTGGAGCCATAGGTGTGGCTGGGGTACTGCCAGACTTCCCTGAGCACAGGTACTATGATTTGAGTTGAACAATAAGTAATGGAACAAAAACCACATCTCTCTTAATCTCTTAATTGAGAAATTTCCAATAATTTTCAAGCAAGAAACCTTTGGCGATTCGTTTCCTGTGATTTTTCATTCTCGATAAGGCAGCACATAGGCAAGGGGAGCGCACCTGGTGGCTGTGCCCACACCTGGGAACTGGAGAGTTCGCACTGGGTTTTACCCAGAATGCTTGGAAATGCATATCTTCACCGTATTCCTTGAACCTAGATCTCAACGGAATGATAGAATATAAGGCAACAGAGGTGCAGCATGGCGCAGGTCATCATTGGGCTCAGGTACAGACTGTCTGTGGTTGGCAGACTGGAGAAAACAGTAAGAACTTCCCAGAAAATGCAAAGCTCTGGGAAGTTATTAGCAGCCAACTTCAGAAGAGTGGGTAGCCTATCTTTAAACAACTGAGTTCCACCAAGTGGCAGTGGCGGTGGCGCATGCCTTTAATCCCCGCACTTGGGAGGCAGAGCCAGGCAGATCTCTGTGAGTTCGAGGCCAGCCTGGTCTACAGAGTGAGAACCAGGACAGGCACCAAAACTACACAGAGAAACCCTGTCTCGAAAAACCAAAAACAAACAAACAAACAAAAACCCCTGAGTTTCCTTTTTCCTTTAGGGCCACTGGCCAAGCCCATGGTTCCTTTCTGGATATCATGGAGGCCAGGAGCTAGTTCAGGAGGAAGGCCTTGAGTAGAGGAACTCAGTAATCATCTGTGGGAACTCAGAGGCTCTGGGCCACCTGACATGGACACAGGACCCGTGCTCTATGAAATGGCCATGTCAACACAGAAGACTCAGGACAATGAGACAGAGATGACATTCAGATACAGAAGCAGCCCTGCAGACTCAACCCTGCCCATCTCCTCCTTCCTTTTCCAAGCCGAGAGCTTTAGACAGAGCTCACAGCCTGAGAATAGGCAGTCACTTAGACACCTGAGTTTTATGTGCTGTCAAGAAAACCTATGGTGAACCATTTGGAATAAACAGCCAAACAATTACTTCAGTCTTCAGATTATTGTCATAGCTCATGCATGTACTGCTCAAGAGTGTCTAAGACCTTTGTGTGAACCAGTGTCTGCTCGATTTAATGCTTCTATTAAAAAATGTATTTGGAGCAAGAGCAAGATGGTTGACTAAAGGTGCCTAGTGCTTGGCTCCTGGTCTGACAGGAAGAAACAGAATAACAAATAAATAACTGTGCTTAGAAGTCGGTGGTGCTGGACATAGGAAAGGAGAAACAGAAACCCTGGAAGACACAAAGATTAGAGAGGGCAATAGAGTGTGGGAAACTGTAATCTCAGTGTTCCTGGTTGGGGGGGAATACCACACAATGGGAGAAGGGGTGGTGGGGGAGTCCAGTAGTTGGGGACTTTTGACATGGCCTCTCCTGGTACTGGGCCTGACAGCATAGAGTTGCTGATGTTGACACCATAATTGGCTCCAGCTACATAGTTAGCCTGAGCCACCTCTAGACCCAGACGTGAATTCTCTGCTTCCCACCTCCAAAACTGCTGCCATGCATAACCTCTACTCACCTGAGCTGCCCCAGGTGGGGTGGCTGTGCTCCACACTTTGAGCACCACCATTCCCGCTGTCAGAGGGGTTCCCGCACAAATGCCTCACCCCCACAGCTGTAGGCACCACACCCACAGGGTCACTGGAATATCTCTTCACTCATCATGACCCCAGAGACAGAAAGGGTCTCCAACCCTTCTAACCACACACATCATCCACAGCCAAAGCCATCAACCACAGCAGAAACTATAGAGATCCTGTACTGCAGGGCCCAACAGGAACGAAAGGCAACATGTCTTACCAAACCAATACCACACAAAAGGTTCTACAAAAGCCACAAGTGGTCCATCAGTGTGGAAATATCAGCTCAGGGTCACAAGAAATATGAGAAAACACGATGCCTCTAAAGGAACGCACAAACAACAGACCTCAATACAAGGGGTACTGACAGAAGACATGATATAAAGAGTATTTATCAACTTCAAAGAATGAGTACAAGGAGACCGAACAGCATTAAAGACAACAAAGGGAGAACAAAGTTAGGAAATCAAACCATGCGATGAACGAGCTGTTAAGCGTAGTGCTTGAGATCTTTGAAAAGAACCAAGCAGATAACTTAGAAATGAAGAGCTCGATAAGTCACCTGAAAAGTGAGGCCAAAAGTTTAAATACAGACTAGCTCAAACAGGAAAGAAACCTGAGCCTGAAGACAGATCTTAAAATATCTCAGGCATAAAAGAAAGAGAAGGAAGGGGCTGGAGAGATGGCTCAGCGGTTAAGAGTACTTGCAGCTCTTCCAGAGGACCCAAGTTCAATTCCTGGCACCCACATAGCAGCTCACATCTGTCTGTAACTCCAGTTCCAGAGGAATCAACACCCTCATACAAACATACATGCAGGCAAAACACCAATGCTAGTAAAATAAAAATAAATAAATTTTTTAAAAAAGAAAGAGAAAGGAAAGAGAGAAGAAAATAGTGCCTCTGAGACATTACTAAGGAGTAAGGACATTTTGGGCACCAGAAGCCAAAGAAATAGAGAAAAGTATTAAAATAACAAAGAAACAAGCAAAACCTATTAAATGATAGGTTGGAAATAGTTAGAAAATCTCCCAGTCTCAAAGATAGACATGCAGGTATGGAAGGCACATGGAGCCTCAAGTAGAATTGTCAGAACTGACCCTCCTGTGGTGTATTTAGTCACACTGTGACAGATACAAGGAAATGTCAGCTCTGAGGGACCCAACACGTTCTTCTGGGCTCCACAGGCACCTGCATCCATGCATGCACAGACCACAGACAGACAGACAGACAGACAGACAGACAGACACACACACACACACACACACACACACAATTTAAAAAATCTTTAAAAAAGAAAGAATTTTAAAACCTGCAAGAGGAAAGTGACAAGTCCCACTCACGGCTCCCATTGGTCTAACAGCTTTGCCAAGGGAAGCTTCCGAGCAGGAGGAAAAGAACGACCGATGCCAAGTTCTGAAAGAAAACGCTGTCAGAAAACTGTTCTTGACAAAACTGTCACTCAGAAATGAGGGGGAAAAGAAACGAAGACCCTGAAGGAGCAAAATCAAGGAATTCATCACCATTAGGACAACTTCCATCGGACACTTAGCCGAGTCCTAAACCGGAAATGAAGGAAAGAAAGCTACCACCATGAGAATCCTGGAAGAAGAAGCCTCGAGTGGAACAAAAGAGAAGTAGGGTAAAGCCCACTTTAGCGACATATTAAACCAAAGCAAACAATAGAATAGAAGACGTGAATCAATAAAATAGGCAAAATATCAGGAGTAAGTCTTTAGCTATTAATAAAATAAAATTAAATGTAAATGGACTAGATTCCCCAGGGTAAAAATATATCGACTTCTTCACAGGAAAAAGCAAAGATGATACTTCTTTTTCTGGGCTATTTCATTTAACACAATGTCTTCCAGTTCTATCTACTGCTATAAAATAATAGGATTTCATTCTCCTGGTGGCTGAATAATATTCCATTGTGTATCTTTACTATATTGAGTCTGTATCTTGACTATTGTGAACTGTGCACATTGGGTGCACAGGTATCTCTCTGGTATTGTAACTCTATTGCTCTGGGATATACATCCTGAAGGGAGTTAGCTTTAGCCTTCCTTCCCAAATATCAATCTAACAAGACAAGGAAACTAGTAGTATTTTTATATACCATCATATTTTTAGTTACTTTAGTTACTTCCATACTATTTCTCATCAAGCAGTGTATTAGATTGTAAAAAACAAAACTACATTTGTATGTAGAAAACTAGAGGTTGGGAAGGTGGGTAGGAATAGACAAAGGGAAGCTAGGTTTGACTAGTACATGCTGTACACATGACCTGAAATGTCACACTGAGACATATTAATACATAACATTAATATGTTATCAAAAATAGGAAGGAAAAATTATTCATTTAAAAAACTAATATGACATAGCCTGAATGGATTAAAAAATGAAGATCCAATGATCTTAGAAATAAAAAACTCAGTAAGTCATCCAGTCCAACAGTATGTTGCCCACAGGAAATTCTCTTCACCAATATAGACTCATGAGGAGACAGAAAAAGACATTCCACACTAGTGAAAACCAGTAGCAGAGAGGAGCACCTATACCTACATCAGATAGAATACACTTTGAAATAAACTATAGAAATAGACAACGAAAGAGATCAATTCAACAAGAAGACATAACAATTATAGATGTAAATTCACCTGTGCTAAAGCATGCAATTTATAAAACACTATTAGATCTCAAGGGGGATATGATCTCCAATACAGCAAGAATGAGGGACTTCAGCCTCCTGCTTTCAACACTGGACAGACATCTAGATACAAAGAAACACCAGAGTTAACTCACACAGAAAAATACCAGTGGAAACTTTCAGCCTAACAGCTGCCAAACACACACTCATTTTATCAGCATGTGGGGCATTCTCCACATTAGGCAAAACAAAATAACAAATTAAAAAATCAAAATCATATCATGTACTTTGTCTAGTCATAATGGAATAAAACGAGAAATCAAGAATAAAATAAACTAGCCAGGTGGTGGTGGCACACACCTTTAATCTCAGCACTGGGAGGAAAAGGCAGGTGGACCTCAGTGAGTTCAAGGACAGCCTGGTCTACAGAGAGAGAGAGAGAGAGAGAGAGAGAGAGAGAGAGAGAGAGAGAGAGAGAGAGAGAGAGAGAGAGTTCCAGGACAGCCAGGGCGGTTACATAGAGAAACCCTATCTTGAAAAAGACAAAAACAAAAACAGAAGGATAAAAAACTTCAGAAATTTTAAATTATATGAATGTACGCAGACTGAACAAATGATACTGAGTAAATACTAAGTCATGGGAGAAATAACGAAGGAAATTAAAATTGTTTTCAATTATGTCTATATACTCCTACTACAAAAAATAATAAAAAATTATACTATGCTATATTGGTTTGATAATATCTCAAAAAGCTGCATTGTATCTCTCTTTTCTTGTACATTCCTAAACAGTGTAATGGAAAGGAATAAACTTTTAGCCTAAAAGAAGAAAAATTTTAAAACTTATGAAGATAGAATCAATATACCAAAGGTTATAGAATTTTAAAAAATCAATAACAAGAGTGAAATTTATAGCAATAAATGCTTCAGAAAAATGTTAAGATTTCAAATAACAGCCTAATTGTGAAGAGCAAGGACAGGTCAGATCCAAAATAACAAAGACCAAAGAATAGATAGAGAATAAACTATAGTTGAAAAGATAAATGAAATGAAGAGCTGGTCTTTGAGAGGATAGACAAATTTGAGAAACTTTTAGTTGGAATAACTGAAGCAGAGAATGAAGGAGACGCAATTGATTAAATCACAAACAAAGAAGTGTGCATTACAACCCATGTGCGGGGAACACACAGATCCTTAGGGACTAGTGAGCACCAATTCACACACAACAAACTGGAAAACCTCAGAACACGGCTTCAGGGCAGCTGCCTGTCTGTCTATTCCCCGGGAGCCCTCCTGCCCGACTCCAGCAACAAGCCACCCGTTCTCATGCAGCTGAGACAGGATATAGTAAATGGACTAAAGAATCGAGTTCATTGTGCGCATTTTTAAAAAAGGAAATGTTCTGGTGCTGTGTGAAAATAAAACTTGCTGTGGGGTTTGGAATAATGCTGATGGCTGCTTAGTTTTCTGGTACCATTATTTTCACATACTAAACATTCCTTATATATGTTTAATGAAAAAGATATTTTGAATTTTCTGAAAAAACCAAAACATACTAATGGCTTTGGTAGGCATTAGGAGTCTGGCTGCATGCCCCAAGTCCCTTTTGTAACCAAGGAATTCTATGTAAAGAAAGCATGACAATTTTTATTTATTTATTTATTTATTTATTTATTTATTTATTTATTTATTTATT
>CABHPR010130570.1:5506-46260 GCA_902168415.1 Peromyscus melanophrys
GTGTGTGTGTGTGTGTGTGTGTGTGTGTGTGTGTGTGTGTGTGTGTGACAGAGAGGAGAGGGAGAGGAACATGGACAGGAACAGGGACAGGGATGGGAGAAAGGGAGGGGGGAGGGAGAGAGAGAGAGAGAGTGAGATCCTCCTAACTCTTGTTTTTCTATCCAAAGCTCTTTAGTTGATGGCATCTTGACATCAAATGTTCATGCAAAGGGATATTATTTCACACTTCACAGTGGGCCACCTGCCTTCAGGAAATATATTTTTGCTGATTTTCTGAAAGACGCTTCTACTGGGTACATTTATACTTTTATATTTCTATTATTTAGAGTTGTATAATTTATCTCAAACAACTTCTGATCCATCCATCATTGATGCATGCATACATTTCATTTCTGAATCCCATTGAAAATGCAACTGGTATCTGGTTAATTTTGGTGTGTGATGTTTTTATTTGCTTGAAGTTTTTTTTTTTAAATAATAAAGTTCACTAAAAATAAAAGAAGACGGTGCGGTTAAAGTTGAGTGTATTCTTATTGTGGCTTTAGTGTGGATTCTAAAAGGGCGAAAGGCATGGTGCAGGCATACGCAAGGAAACTTCCCTCAGTAGTTCTTACTGGAGCTCCAAAGAGTAGTGTAAGTTCCAACACAAGTGTCCTTGTGATGATTACACTACTTGAATTTACATTGTGACATTATCTGTCCTGTGCTTTATGCATCACTTCTTGTTTTATCTTTACATTTACCCTTACATTCCTTAGAGTGCTCTCAACAACAATTCTTGCCCTTAATAAGGGCTTAACAATGTATTTTGAAATTCAGTAGGTGAATCAATAGTGGATACTATGTATCAAAACAATGATACAATTGTTTTGATGATCATTTTAGACAAAGAATATGAGGACTTTATCCACCAAGATATTTTCTCATGTAATTAAGCAAAATATACAAAAACATACATGTAGAGAAACAATAAAAATCAATTAACCACATCTAATTCATCAGCACATTTTTCTTCTATTTATTCATTTCTGAACTGATTTTTGTTAAACCAAGAGGCAATATTTTAAATATAATTTGTAAGTTGTACTATGTACTTCATCATATAATTCAAGGTAAAGAAAAATTTGAAACAATGGTATAGCAATCCTTTCTTTCTGATTAAGAGAATTAATATAATGATTTTTTGGCAATCTTTGAATTTATATGTTCCTTATATGTAGTTGGACAGTTTATAAAGACTCCCACCATGGAATTAGCTAACCAATAAAGGATTAAAACTAATTTTTTTTAGCAGAAGACAAGTATACTCTTTCTATAAACTATTTTCACAACAGTAAAATGGCTGGGGAAGAAAAAACCTCTTTAGCTTCATTACTTTATCTTTACATAACATTCATACTGACATGATATTAGAAAGGCAATTTGTATAATTGCAAAGATCTAATCTCTGAGTTTATGGTGATATATAATCTTCTCAAGATGGAATAAAAGCCCTTGGCTAGGATGCCTTTTTAAAAGACATCAGTTTCAATTATTATCCACTATGAGTAGCCCTACTGAGCATGAATACTGTATTTTGTATTAATTATCTTAATTTGTTATTTTGCTAATCTTAGTACTTAACAAATGGGATAACATCTGCAATGAATTTCTTAAGAAGCTTTGCAAAGGTCTATCACTATTTCCACCTCATGTTTTATTATAACAGGCATGAAACAGAGAATCATCTCATATTCTTCACCTATTTTATTGTTAAGAAAAATTAAATTCCACTTTCTTAATAGTAAAATCTTTTAGTAATAAAACAATTGCTGGTAAAAGCTAAAAATAAACTTTCTTAAGTATAATTATTAATGCTTGTGGTTTCTGGAATATTAAAATGTCAAATATGGAAACATTCATCTCTGTTTCAGGGAAATGTGTTGTTTTATCGTGCCTCGTCTTGTCATATGGTGAATACACACAAACACTTATGTATATTCATCCGTATCTAAATCCATATGTCTTGTAGCTATGTATCCGTATGTATGCTATCTTTCTGTAGCTGAAATCTAAAACTACAAATTTCAAACTGTGACATAAGTAATTCATACTTTTAGCAGAATATTCTAGAGGCTAGAAACACAATTTATTTATGTTTGTATTTGATGCAATGTTTACCTTGATGTTTGGGTATATATTTTATTTTAGTATTAGTTCGAACTTCTTAAAATGGAAGTGAGAACACTGAAATGTCCTCTTAAGTGTACACTAAGATGATTAGAATCTGCTGCTGGAGAGATACCTCAGGGTGAAGAACACTGGCTGCTCTTCCAGGAGACCTGTATTGGATTTCCAGTACCCACATGGCAGCTAACTGTCCATAACTCCAGTTACAGGGGATCCAATTACTCTGTGGGCACTACACATGCATTATGCATAGAAATACATAAAAGCAAAACACCTATACACATAAATAAATATAAATAAATCTTTTAAAGAGAGATTTTTAGAATCAGTTTTGATTTCTAGATTAGTCAACCCTGTTATGGCCCCCAAAAGTCCCACATTCAGCTCTCTTTAACTTTGACTCATCCTTTTCCCTTGTATGAGCTAGAATTTCTCATTCATTTGAATGAACACACCACTGCACAAGCAATGGATGACACTTTTCATAATTAGGTTTTTTTAATCACCAATCACTTATTTTGTTTTATTTATTTATTTATTATTTGTTTGTTTGTTTGTTATTAAGACATTTTCTATTCATTTTACATACCAACCACAGATTCCCCTGTTCTTTCTCCTCCTGTCCCCCAGCCTTTTCCCCCAACCCACCCCCTATTCCCACCTCATCCAAGGCAAGGTCTCCCATGGGGAGTCAGCAGAGACTGGTACCTTCAGTTGAGGCAGGTCCAAGGCCCTCCTCCCTGTACCAAGACTGTGCAAAGTGTCCTACCATAGGCACTAGGCTCCAAAAAGCCAGCTCATGCACCAGGGACAGTTCCCAATCCCACTGCCTGGGGGCCTCCTATAAACAGTTCAAGCTAAACAACTGTCTCACCTACCCAGAGGGCCTAGTCCAGTACCATGGGGGCTGCTCCTCAGCTATTGGTCCACAGTTCATGCATTTCTACTAGTTTGGCTGACAGTCCCTGTACATGATCTTGATGTCCCATTTTCATAGAATCCCTCCTCTCTCTTATTGGTTGGACTCCTGGAGCTGGGCCTGGAGCCAGGCCTTGGATCTCTGCATCTTCTTCCTTCAGTCACAGGATGAGGGCTCTATGAACAATCAGGTTTTTAAAACCTCCACCTTTCATCTGCGAGGTTTTTCTTTGTCTCCTCCTCATTACTCATGCCTTGGGGAAGCAAGCTGCTGCAATGTCTGCCTGCTGGTGGGGATGCTCCCACAGTGTAATGAAGAATCGACCTCTCCCTTCTACAGGCTGCAGGGAATTAAGGATTTCTGGCTAGAATTCAAGTGAGCCCAAAGCAGATCTGCAAGTCTGAATTTGAGTTTTGAGATATGACAATCAGCTTGGTGATAAACTACTGATAATCCTTAAACCACAGGCTCCCAGTGAAGTTTTCAACAGATTCCTGAGCTCTGTTAACTCTAATAGACGTTTTCAAAAGCTATTACATTTTTTGGAATAATTTTTTATGATGCAGTAGTAGATAATTAGCACAGTTCCCAATTACGAGATATCTTTAAGTCAGAAAAAACTTTCCTATTTAAGATTATTAAACCAAGCTCACCAAGGTTATAAACAAATATTTTCTTCATTTGTCTTTATTTGTGATTGCTTATTCTAATTTCCATAATTTAAATGTACTTTGCTATATATGTTAATAAGATGGAAAGGGACTCTCTTTTTAGTACATGAGAATGTTACAAATTATTTCAGTAAATATTTTTCTCCATTGCTTTCAAAGCTATATCTGTGAGATAGTTTGAACACATTTTTAGCTCTTATTTTGTTATGCTTTGTACTCATTTGTTTAAATTCTATTCTCTATTTGAACACTTCAAAGTCCTCTCACACTTTACAATTGGCCCAATTTTTCTTTCTCCAAACCTGTCTCTCATGTGTTTTCTCTCAGTCAACAGCCTCCTCATGTTCCCATTCTGTGCTCCAGAAACAGAAGAACTGTTTAAGAAGGACTCTCAATTAAAGAAAGTGATGAGTTACTTTCAATAACAGATTGTCCTGAACATAGTATAAGCTAAAAAGCTCAAAAGCATATTTTTTTCTCATTCTCTCATATTTTCAGTTGTAAGCCTAACCTTTACCAGCAGAGCTATCTCTCCAGTCCTTATTTTCTCAATAAATAGTTCCTGGCTTTGAAACAGTCAACCTTTCCCTCTTTAGAACATGGCATTAATTTCTAGGATTAAGAAAGTTTTTTCTAATGCCCATCACCTGTCAAAAAGAGGTGGACTGGCATATGTAAATCCTACTTACACATCACTACCTACAGAACACATCACTTGCAAGGGAGTTGTAATCTGAGAAATGTAATCTCTAATGTTAGGCCAAATGTCTATCTAAATCACAATAGTCAGCATCATTTGGGGTTAAGATAGCAGACTCCTGGGATAAACCTTGTGAATTCAAATCTCTACATCATTATTTCTTGACTCTCTGATCTTAGGCATGTTGTCTTTGTTGGCTGTGTACATGATTCCACAGATGAAAAGTGTGTAATCTCATCTACACCATTAGAATATACCTTTACAGAGTTTTAGATGTTTTTGGTATTTTCACATGCTTTGTGTTTAATGTATATTATATTACATTTGTACATTAATGTAATACACAATGTATATTATATTACATATATTATTCATACATAATATACATATAATATATATTATATTTAATGATATATATCATTAAAATATGTTTTATTAAGGTAGGAAGTGATGAAAATTAGCTAACAGGCAGCACTTTACTATCTTTCATTTCCCCTATGCGATTAATTAGTAATGTTTATTTTTTCATTCTAACTGTCTCCTTTCCTACTCTACCACCCTGAATCTATTACTTTCTTTTCACTATAAAATATACTGTCTATAGTGTTTTAGCTCTCTGTAGCTAAAAGTGTCTATGGCTGAAACATAATCATTTCTTTATCTTTCCAACAACCTTCATGATTTCTCACAAGTTCTCGTAACATTAACAACAAAGAAAGGGTAGAGGAACAAAAGAAGGCAGGCAGAGATGGTGGGAGGAAGGATTTCCTGTTCCCTAGCATCTCAACACTCAGTCCCACGCTGTCTTGTGTAGCTTATGAATGTGCTAAACTTGCTCTGGATATGGGCCCCCATCCCTTTTCACATTTCCCTCCCTTCTTGGAATAAACATGCTCCTCCATTTGACTCACTTTTAAAATTTTGAATTAAATATTGTGTTTTCTGTCATATCTAAGTCATCTAAGTAATCTAGATAAGTTCTCTTCCCTTGGATTCACAAAAAGATGTGGTCTTTGCTCCAAAGCGCATGCCATGTTTTGGGATAATGCCGGTTTATCATTGAGTCGGTCTTTTCAATGGTTGCCTCTATTATCATAATTTCATATTCTTAAAAATACTCCTTAGGTTCATTTTGTTGCTTGAGGTTCAAAATTTAGTTCTTAATGCATGTCCGATACATGGTAGGCATTCAAGAAACACATGCAGGCTGGGCAGACAGCTCAGGGTGTAACAAGTCACAAGCTGGTTGCACATGCGTGGAGCCCTGAGTTCGGACGACCAGTCCTTTTGTAACAATCATTTGCGTAAAAGAGGCCATGAATTCGAAAGAGGTACAAGAGATAGTGTGAAGGGAGGAAAGAGAAGGGAGAAATGATGTAATTACATTACAATCTCAAAACATATTGGAAATAAGTTTTTAAAGACCAGGCCCAGCCACAAGCCTGTAGCCTCAGCTCTGTCAGAGGGTTTGGAGAAAGAATGATCGCTGGGTCTTGCTGGCTACCAGTCTAGCTGAAAATGAGTGACCTCCAGTCTCAATGAGAGACTCTGTCTGAATTATGAGATACAGTGCACATGTTCAGGCAATGGGCTAGCCAGCAGTGGCTGTCAGGAACCTAACCAAAAATGTTTTTCAGGACTGCACTCCAATCATTGTTTAGTAACACTGGTAGGTTCCCACTAAACTAAAACTTGTCAAACCCTACTGAGAGGAACTCATGGTGCAAGAATTGCATCACTTAGTTCTGTTTCTTTTCCAAACTAGGAAATCTTTCCCAAAATCTTACTGTGGAGTAAACCAAATGGTTTAGTCCTCTATGCCTCCTGTCAGTCATGTTACAGGTTTCTCAGTTTCCAAGTTCAGTGAAGCTTAGCTTTATAAACACATCTGAGTGAATAGTTTGTGAAAGTGCCTATCTGGAGGAAGATTAGAGAGATGTGGAGGAATGGTGATGAAAGCCAGCGGCTGTCAAATGTATAGACTTCTAGACCCTTTTTCCTCCTTGAGAGCCCATGTCCAGGCTACTGCCCCACCAGCCAAAGTTTAATTAGTTTCAGGTTGTATATGAGTTTGTTAGGCTCATGTGAAAAATAAATTATTCTAAAGCTTTACTTAAGGTTTTTTTTTTTTTTTTTTTTTTTTGTTGTTGTTTTTTTTTGGTTGAAAACCTGGTTGAGTTGGAGATTTTCCATGAGGTTTTATGCAGGAAGTGAGATTTCAGATGGAAGAGGTGTAATTGTCTATGTGTTAGAGTTGGGGGCTCTGAAGCTTCCTGTAGTTTTAGTCCATATAGAGTTTTCTTTGATTGTCAGTAAGGCCAACATATACAAGATCACCTTGCCTTGGAAGTGTAACTTTTTTTCTCATCCATATGAAAGCTTTTCCTTAAACAGTTGTGGCTAAATTCTTCCCTGTTCCTGGGAGAAAACATCACATGCAATACATCTGAAAACCTACAATTTTCGAGTCACAAATATATTGTTCCCAGTTAGAAAACATTCATCTGTAAAAATTCTTTATTTCTCCCCCTTTCAACCACAATTCTCTAAATTTCCAACATCTTTTTCATCTATCATTCTTTGCATCTTATAAAAACTTCAGAGCATTGCTAACTGGCCATAGGTCCTGTAACCAAAGTATGCTATATCTGGTTCTCTTTCAGGCAGACAAGAATGTATTTCTCTTTGGGGTGCTCAAAGGGATGAATGGTTGGCAAGTTGCAGAGCATAATTATGGGGTAAATATTTTCTTGCTCTTTCTGAGGCCAAATTCTGAAAGAATTCATTGGCTAAGAAGGAGTCTGTTACTTTTATCTTGGATGAGGTTTATGCTTTAAACTTACTTATCTGGACAATTATAAAATGCAATTCTTTCTTGTGGTTCATGAATCATAAGGTTTAAATGTATATGTCAATGGCAAGCTGAAAACATTAAGATATATAGTACATTTTCCAGGAACCAGATTGTTGGCATCTTACAGAGATATCCATGGTATGAAACCACAACTAAATGCCCTATGGTGATTCCCAGCCAACAGCAAGTGCTAACAGGTTTCCCTCCAAATGTAGATCATTGTTCACCTTCTACCAAGCATTTGAAAAGCAGATGCATAGAACCTAAATCCAATACAGTAACTCATCTATTCATATGGCTAAAGATTAAAACAGCAACACACTTTCCCAGCATGCTTTAGTCAGTTATACCATTTCTTCAGTAGGCAGGCAACAGAATTCCATCTCTTTTTCTGTTTCTTTTTCTTTACAAGTCAAGAAGCCCATTCATAAATTAAGAGACAAGAAATAAGTGACCAAATTTAATTTTTAAAAATTACTTCATTTATTTTTTTGAGATTATAATATACTTATATAATTTCCTCTTTTCCCTTCCCCTCCCCCAAACCTTCCCATACACCCTTCCTTGTCCTCTTCCAAATCCATGTCCTCCTTTTCACTAATTGTTGTTACAAACATATGTATGTATGTGTAGACGTATAGATTCCTAAACATGTGAGTACAACCTGTTCAGTCTGTGTAATATTATTCCTATTTATATTTTCAGGGCTGACCATTCAGTAATGGGTAACCATATTGTGGTGGTTTGAAATAAAATAGCTCCCAAAGGGAGTTGCACCATTAGTAGGTGTGGGTTTGTTGGAGTAGTTGTGGCCTTATTAGAGAAAGTGTGTCATTATTGGGGGTGGGCTCAGAAGTCTCTTTTGCTCAAGCTATACTCTTGGTCTGGTACACAATTCACTTCCTGTTGCCTGTGGATCATGATGTAGAATTCTCAGATCCTTCTCCAGTACCATGTCTACCTATGTGCTGCCATGCTTCTTGCCATGATGGTAATGGACTAAACTTTTGAAATGTAAGCCAGTCCCAGTTAATTTTTTTTTTTACAAGAGGTTCCATGGTCATGGTGTCTCTTCACAGCAGTAGAAACCCTAACTAAGACACCAATTAATGTGCTTTTCCCCAAGGTAGACTATTTCTTTTGTGCTCAGTATCCCTTAGTTGACTGTAGTCTCTTTTGTAGTGTTGAAGCTTCCTGGGCTTTTCCCCTACTAGCTGATTTTGCTGAGAAAAAGGAATTTTTAGACCTGAAGTTATTATTAGCTGATATTCATACATAGTCATTTAATGCTATTTACCTCACTCTAGATATGCCAAGGATAATGGATATTACTTTCAAGATTAGTCCTTTTCATTAAGTAGATAGAAAAAATTAACTTAGGTTTTAAAATCATTGTGAGTGATAGCAGAAACTAAAGGAATTTATTCTCTTGGGGTATTTTAAAAGAAAGACAGCACCTAGGAGACATTATTACATAGTTGACTAACAGAATCATAGTTACTCTAGGGTAGAAGAAATGAAAGACATCAGTTGCACTGAATCTATATTTATACAATAGAAGTTAGAGTAGGCTGCAATCAAATGCTCAGCTAGTCCTAGAGCAGCTGGCATTACCTTGGAATCTGCTGCATAACCTCCATTTCCTACTGTCTTAGTTAGGATTTTCATTGCTGTGAAGAGACACTATGACCACAGCGAGTCTTATAAAGAAAACATTTTAAATTGAGGTGGCTTGCATACAGTTTCGGAGGTTCAGTCCATTATGATCTTGATGGGGAACATGGCAGTGTGCAGGTAGACATGGTGCTGGAGCTGAAAGTGCTACATCTTGCCACAACAGGAAGTTGACTGAGACACTAGGTGGTATCTTGAGCACAGAAAACCTAAAGCCCACCTCCACAATAGCAAACTTCCTCCAACAAGGCCATGCCTACTCCAACAAAGCCACACCCCCTAATAGTGCCACTTCCTATAGGATTAGGAGGGACAATTACATTCAAACTACCAAACCCACTTCTTTCAGAATGGGGAATCAAGAACATATTTCTTTGGGTGCTAGTGAATATTAGATTATTGGAGTAAAACTCAGAGCAATATATTCTACATTGCTAACTTTGTATTTAAGTTATATTATTTTTCTTAAAATGAGGTTGTTTTATTAAAGTGAAATTAATCATTAATAAGTTAAACCAGAAGGGGAGTTTCCTCAAATGTTACATTTTTCAAAACAGAGCTTTGGTTAAGTTAAAATTGTGGAATTATTTTTCAAAAGATGCATTTAGCTAAGTAATTGTGAGAATTGAAAGCAAAGCTTTAAGAATAATGTTTAATGATTTCTGAGTTTCATTTGAATTTTGAGACAAGGATTGGTACAGCAACTATGGGCGGCTGATGTACTCAAAGGGTGATAGTTTCTAGGTCATGTCTGTGGCAGATACTTATTATGAAACTAAAGTAACAGAAAACTTCTGAATTTTCTAGATTTGCTTTATTTTTAAGGAGTTGTCTGCAACTTTGTTAAATGTGTAAAGATTGCTGTCCTTGAGTGGAAGGCTCTCAAAATACAATGAAATGATGACTTTGTAACTTTAATATACTGCAGTTATATTGTTCTTTATTTTATTTTACTTTTCTTGTATATCCCATTTGAAACCACAAACAACATTGTTAACTTTTTAACAAAATGTGTATATCAGATCTTTAGATGGTTCCTTTCCAACTGCCTGGCTTATTCCTTTCTAGGTGTCTTTAAAACTCAATTTATTGATAATTTTAATCAAATCAGAGGTATTAAATAATGTGTGAGCAAATGTTAAAACTCATTTAAAGAATTAAGTTTTCATCCTGGAACTGACTACCAAAAAGTAATAATGAGGCAGAAAAACAAAGCATTGAAGAAAATGGGGAAAATAATTGATGTTTAATAGACTTTACATTTGCATGTCTTTGTAATATGCACACTAATTGGTAAAAACATATTAATTGGTAGAAACATTTTTTTTTGCAGCAATCTTCTCTTTACTAACAAAATGATTGCTAGGAGATTCATCTAGATCACTCTGGTTTTGGTATTTCCCATTCCATGTAACCATTATTTTGACGTTTAAATCTATGAATTGCACTTGCTGCTTGGGCCTCATCCCCAAAGGGATGATGTGTGCAAACTACTCAATAACAGACGACTCTTCCATACCTCCTGCTCTGACTATCACCCTTGTTAATTGTGACTTTCCCAAAAATCTAGACTGAGCTAAGAAACAGGGAAAGGGGAAGAAGTGAGTAATAAGCTATGAGGTTCCTTTATGGTCAGAATAAAATCTAACCCTATAATAAAATGTTCGGTAAATTCCAGTTCTTTGCATAGTGTTGTCTTTGAAACATATGGCATATGAGCTGGGGAGTGGTTAAGGATATTGGCTGCTTTTCCAGAAGACCTGGGCTTAATTCCCAGCATCTGCATGGCAAAGCACAATTTTCTGTAACTCCAGTTCCTTCTAATGCCTTCTTCTGATCTCTGTGGACAGGACACACCTAGTGCACAGACATATGTGCAGGCAGAACACTCATACACTTCAAATAGTAAAATTAAAAAAAATAAAGAAACATACGACTCAGAGTGACATGGAATATGGAAGTTGGAGTGAGAAAACCAATCAGTTAAAAAAAAATGAGAATGAATTCTAAAATATCACTGGGAAAAGTACACAAAATAACTAAAGAAAAAGAAATCCATGACTTTAAAAATAGCTATCAAACAAAACAAGTGAACAACAACAAAAGAAAAAGTAAAAGAAAAGGAAATATGTTTCCCTGACAGGCTCCAATGGACAGTTCAGTTAGGTGTTTATTCAGATGGCCCTGGTCAAATGAAATGGACCACAGAGCTAAACCAAAAGCTATGAACCTGGGGAAAAAAAGAGAGGGGAAAGTGAGAATTAACAGGGGTGACAGCAACATAAGAAGAGGTGAGGACCATCACAGTGCATCATGTACATGGATGAAATTGTCGAAAAACTATCAATTTTTAAAGACATTAAAAAACAAACAAACAAACAAACAAACAAATCACTGTGGTGGTATTGTGTTCCCCGAAATATTGTGCACGCTAATAAACTTATCTGGGGTCAGAGAACAGAATAGCCTCAATATTAAGCATAGAGGTTAGGCAGTGGTAGCACACGCCTTTAATCCTAGCATTCCAGAGGCAGAGATCTACCTGGATCTCTGTGTGTTCAAGGATACAGCCAGACATGGTAACTCACGCCTTTAATCCCAGGGAGTAATGGCAGAAAGCAGAAAGATATATAAGGCGTGAGGACCAGAAACTAGAAGCATTTGGCTGGTTAAGCTTTTAGGCTTTTGAGACATAGTTCAGCTGAGATTCATTCTGGATGAGGACTGAGAGGCTTCCAGTCGGAGGAAACATGATCAGCTGAGGAATTGACAAGGTGAGGTGGCTGTGGCTTGTTCTGCTTCTCTGATCTTCCAGCGTTCACCCCAACACCTGGCCTCAGGTTTGATTTTATTAATAAGAACCTTTAAGATTCCTGTTACAGCCGGGCGGTGGTGGCGCACACCTTTAATCCCAGCACTCGGGAGGCAGAGCCAGGCGGATCTCTGTGAGTTCAAGGCCAGCCTGGGCTACCAAGTGAGTTCCAGGAAAGGCGCAAAGCTACACAGAGAAACCCTGTCTCGAAAAAACAAAAAAAAAAAACAAAAAAAAAAAAGATTCCTGTTACAAACCACCACCACCACCCAAGTGTCACCAAATAAGCCACAAGTGTGCAGAATGAGCTATTCAGGTAAAGATATGGTTTCACTGTTCAGCGCTTCTCTTTCATTATAATAAAATGAAGGAGTTTTTTTTTTTTTCAGTCCAAGTGAATGTGTAGACATCAGTGACTGCGTGCTGACAAAGTGAATATCAGAAGCTTGATTTTGAGAAAAACTGAGGTAACTTTTTTGAATTTCTGATTCAATTGTTAAAATTCAAAGTGGTTGGTACCTACCACCAATAACATGGGGTTGTAGAATAAAGAAAAGAGTAACTTTAATGAGATTTGGACATATTTATCTCAAAATAAGTAAGAATGCAGAATCATAAAGGCACATCTTTATAAAAATTATATTTATTAACATATTAAAAATATCAATATGCTTATCGCATCTATATAAATAGGAATGGTTACTGGAGAAACAGGCCAAGTGGCATAATTACAGAAAATGATCAAGTCAGGAGAGAAGGGTCACATGGTGGCCAGGCAACCACCATGTGGGGATAGGGCTCAGCTATGATTTTTTAGGAATAAGGTGATGGGAAGGCATGGTTTTTCTATTCTTTGGGATGAAATTCCCAAATAAGCATTGTGGATCTTGGCGGCTGTCAAAAGGAATTCATTAATAAAGTAAATAGTACAGTCGAGCATGATTTGTGCAAGTGATGACAGATGTCACAGGGACAAATTGAAGCAATGTGGAAATACCCACTGAGAACTGGAGATGAAGAGAGGAGGGGACTCCCTCATATCTGAATCATGGACTGTGGGACTGCTAAATAGCACAGTGAGACTCAGAAGGCCATCAGGCCTTTATCAGGCATGGGAATAGCAAAAGCAGGTGCTTTTGTAGGACTTCCTCTGGTTAGCAGTGTTAGTAGCTGGGTGCATGAGGAACGCTGAGAAACAAGACAGTTGAACAGGTTTTGTAGCCATAACTCTGAATTTTATAAGATTGTGTTGTTTTGAAAAGATGATATATATATATATATATATATATATATATGTATGTATATAGTCAGTATGAGGTGTCAAGTCTTGGGACATATCAGACATTCAATATCCAGCTCTCTTTTTCCTATATTCAGTAATCCTTTGTTATCTGTTGGTGGCTGGCTCCAGGAGCCTTCTGTAGACACATAATCCTCAATCCATTTCCTAAATGGCATAATGTTTGCATATAATTATAAACATCTACTAATGTATGTATTAAACCTTCTTTAAATTATTTACACTATATATTTTACACTATATATATTTACACTATATAATATATATTTATGTATATTATATATTTATATATAATATACTGTAAATACTAGGTGGGAAGTTGTTGTCTGTGCAAACTCAACACTGACATTTTAAATATTACTTTAGCATCTGGACCCAACAGATGCAGAATTTGTGAGGGGTAAGGCTGTGGCTGTATGTACACATAAATGTGAAGGCACCTAATCCTGTGATCCTTAAAGTTCTTTGTATAAAAAATACATTCTTACCTATTTTCTTTCTTCCAGGAATCATGTACTTGGCAAGTTTGACACACCTATAGTGTAATTAGAAACCAGGTGTGAAATGCCTTTTGTTTCTCTTAGGGAAGATTTGCTCTGAGTTAACATCGCCTCTATTGTATCTTTAAAAAGTATCTTCTTGCCTCAGCAGGATTTCATATAATCTGAAGTGCAGGCAAAAAGTGGAAAATAATGACCCAAACAGCAAAATGGCATTTAAGCTTAGCTCCATTACATTACTTAAGGTTCCTCTAAGAATAATAGGCACCAAAATAGCACAAAACTACCTCGACATTAAGGGATCATCCAATATTCATTACCCTGGCTAAAATAATGCATAATGGAAGCTTTCAGCATTTTTAACACCAGCACACTTTTGGTTTGGCTGATAGCTTTGGAGCCATTGTTTATTCAAGTCTAACAACTTTGAAGTAGATAATACATATCATTAAACTATTATCTGCATGTCTGTAGAAGCCACCCACTTTTGAAAGGTCTAGTAGCTTAGACATTTCAATTAGATTAACCATTTTGAGTCCTTCTCTATATAGTTATTTGAACTATCAGAAAACCAAAACAAAATTAATTTGTTTAACTCTAAGTTGCCTTTTCATTCTCAAACCAAAGAAAACAATTGGAGAGATGACTATGTGACCCAAACCTATGACTTAGTAACAACCAAGTCACAGCTGTGATTTCAACTCAGGTTCAGTGCCTGTCATATTAAACATAAGAAAGAGGTCACACCAAATAATGACCCCCTGGTCCTCACTTCTTATATCTAACAAAGGAAAGAAAGCAATAACAGACTGCCAGCCAAGTTCATTAAACTGCGCTGTTAAGTTGTACAAATCATGCTGTGTAGATAGATAGTAAGCAATGAAGCCTCTTTCATCCTCAGGATTGTAAACTATAATAGATCCAACACTGTCTTCATGTTTGCTACTCACGAGTCAACTCCTTAACGTATGAAGAAATCCTGAAGCTTTAGTCTCTGTTTCGGGTGTGCTATAGATGGAGTTTCTCAGTAGGGAAGACAGGGAGAAGCTCTGCTCTGGCATTTCTTTTGTTGCATGAGAGGAGGTTTACACTGTCTCTGGACACTGTATAGGGCAACAGAGGCAAGGGAGGAATTAAAATACAGAGAACGGGTCAGTTTTGTAGGACAAATGAGAAAATAAAGAGATGCTGAGACAGTAACAACAAAGACAAACACCGACAAAATTCCAGCATGGAGAGGGGAAGTGAGCCTTACCATCCAACCCTAGATAAGGATCTATTGGCCATTAATAGGTTCTGGGACAAGGAACAGCAGTGTTCTTTAAGAGGAGAGCCCCTCATCATTTGTCTGTGCTCCAGTGAAAAGACCACACATCCAGGAGTATAGGGACAGCACAAACTGTTTTGGATTTTTTTTTTTTCAAAACAGGATACAACAACGGATAAAGCTTCCCGGGCAGCCGATGGAAGCAGACACAGAAACCTACAGCCAGACATTATGTAGGGAGAGAGAGTGTGTAAATTATAGGTTCCCCTGAGAACTTGGGAAAGCCTGTGGAAGAGGGAACAGAAAGACCTTAGGAGTCAGAGGAGATGGAGGATACTGGGAGAACATGACCCACTGAATCAAGTGAACAGGCCTCATGTGGGCTCACAGAGATGAACGAGGCAAGCATGGGACCCACATGGGTCTGCACCAGGTCCTCTGTCTGTATGCTTTGGCTGTTAGCTTGGTGTTTGTGTGGGTCTCCTAAGAGTGACAGCTAGTGTTTCTCTGATTCTTGCCTGCTCTTAGGACTCTATTCCTCCTATTGGGTTGCCTTGTCCAGGCTCAGTGTGAGGGCTTTTACCTTGTCTTATTGTATTTTTGTTGCTGTTGTTGTGGTAGTTAAAAAAAAAAAAACTATTTGTCTATATCAAAAAATAAATAAATAAAAAGAGGATACAATTTTGGGTGAGCAAGGGAGGTATGATAGATCTGGAAGAAATGAAGGGAGATAATCAAAACAGAAAGGACTAATAAAAATAAAGCAAAGATGAACTCAGTTCAGGTTCCAAATATATGAACTGATTACAGGATATCTTCATAGCGTGAGGTATTCCTCTTTAAGATTCAGTTAATTCTGATGAGGGACAAGAAAATCAAAATGTCTAACTATGAAGAATAATTTTATTAGAACTAGGTAACAGCATATTAACTTTAGACATTATTAGTGACAGAGTGAATGGAACTCAGGTAAGTATGGGTATTTGCAATATTTTACTAGTCACTAGCAATGTATGTGTACACAGGAATTGTAGGCAAGTGACAATACAGTGTGATATGCACTTTTGAGTAGAATGGGATGGAGAGAATACAGGGAGACAGGACTGGAATGGGGGGAGATGTATTTCAGGAGTGATGTAGAAGCAGTGCAACAGAAACTCCCTGGAATCTATGAGGGTGATCCTAGTGAAGACTCCTAGTGATGGGGGTACGGAGCCTGAACCAGCCGTCTTATGTAACCAGGCAAGGCTTCTATTGGTGGGACTGGGACATCAACCCAGCCACAAAACCTTTGATCTACAAGTTGTCCTGTCTACAAGATGTGCTGGGGCAATGGTGGCACAGAACTTGTGGGAGTGGCCAACCAATGAGTGGTCCAACTCAAGGTCTACACCATGAGAGGGATCCCAGGCTTGACACTGCGTGGAGGGTCAGACTCAGAGACTGGATAGTCCAAAGACCTTGGATAAAACCAAACACAACTTGTAACTGAAAGTTTTTCTGTGTCCCGGCTGGCTGGCGGTTGGGACAAATCTCTCTCACCTTCGTTTTGGAGCTACTTATAAAATAACCACTCAGAAGCTTATATTAATTAATTATAACTGCTCGACCATTAGCTCAGGCTTACTACTGACCAGCTCTTACACTCAAACTCAGCCCATTTCTGTTAATCTATATGTCGCCATGTTTTCTGTGGCTTTACCTGTGTGCCATTACATGCTGCTCCCTGAGCGGTGGGCTGGTGTCTCTTGACTCAGCCTTCCTCTTCCCAGAATTCTCCTTGTCTGCTTATCCTGCCAATACTTCCTGCCTGGCTATTGGCCAACCAGTGTTTTATTAAACCATCGTACAAACGCATTATTCCATAGCAACAACTGGCCAAAAAAGTCAGTGAAGTGATTCCTAATGATACTCTGCTATATTCATAGGCTGGGGCCTAGTGCAATTGTCATCAGAGAGGCTTTCTCCAGAAGCTGGTGGGAGCAGATGCAGAGATCCACAGCCAAACATTGGGCAGAGCTGAGGGAACCCCACTGATTAGGGGGAAGAAGAACCATGAGAGACAGAGGGGTTGAGGACACCATAAGAGCATGGCCCACAAATCAACTAACAAGAAGTCATGGGGCTCATGGGGCTCCAGGAGACTGAAGTGACAGTCTTGGAGCCTGTATAGGTGTGAGCTATGTCCTCTGCTTATATGTTATGGTTGTGTAGCTTGGTGTTCTTGTTGGACTCCTAAGAGTGAGGGTGTAGGTTGTCTCTGACTCTTTTGCCTGCTCTTGGGACCCTTTGTCTCCTACTGGGTTGCCTCGTCCAGACTTGATATGAGGGTATGTGCCTAGTTTTATTGTAATTTGTTATACCATGTTTAGTTGATATCCCTGAGAGGCCTGTTCTTTTCTAAAAGGAAATGGAGGAGGAGTGGATCTACAGGAGAGGGGAGATGAGAGGAGGGTCTAGGAAGAGAGGAAGGAGGGGAAACTGTGATTAGAATGTAATACATGACAAAAGAATAATTGAAATAAAGAATGCATATATAAATACATACATACATACATATATATATATGAGACATAATAACATAATAACAGAAAAAAAGAATACCAAAAACCCTGACAATGTTATACTCATCAATCATAAATTCTTCTTTGCTTTATAAAAAGTTAGCATCAGGTCTTACTATTGCACAACGTCTTATTTTTTCAAGAACCTTCAAGTTCATGACTCCTGATAATGTGGAATATTGTTCAAATTAATAGAATATGTCGTCAGACTGTTACGAGTGAGCCTTTGGAAACTTAGTGAGAACAACTGTGTACATGGTAAGGTCAGAGTATAAAAGCTTGGAAACTCTTAGCTGAATTCAGTTGATCCACAAGAACATGTTTGTTGGGCAATGCCATTATCAGCTTAAGTTACTTGTTTGCACATACTGACCTTGTACATATGTCTCTGCAAAACTGTATGACACAAAGCATCCTGGGTTGCCAGAGTTTATTTTTATAGTTTCAACCTCAAATATGAGATCAACAAATGCTAGGTCTACTGTAAAGTACTATGTTCCCACAGACATTTAATGAAAATCCATTTTCCATGTCACAAATCAGTTTGTGACTAATTTAACATTCTTTGGAAGATTATATAATCCATAGCAAACAGTAATGTTTTAAAAATATTACTTCCTCGTAATATTTGTGTGGAATGAAAGTGTGTGGGGTCAACTCTCCTGCTCTCAAGCCCTCAGGGCTGGATCATCTGTACCTCTGCTCCCCAGCAACCACAGGGTCAGCTCTACTGTGCAGCCTGGGTGAGGTGCCAGGCCTGCTCTCCCGAGTGCTGCAGCCAGGATCAGCTCTCTCACTCTTGTGACCCATAGATGAGGGGAAGATGCCCTCTCTCCTTTCCTCTTGCTACCTGAAGCAGGAGAAAAAGCTGGCTCTGGAGTCAAGGCTGCAACACATGGGACAATGTGCCCTGTACATCACCCGGGCAGTACACTATTGGTGGGAACACAGGTAAGGCAGCTCTGAGGGCATGAGAGCAGGAGAGCTGGTCATGCTCCTCACCAACTGCAGCACTGGGGAGAGCAGGCCCTGCACCTTGCTTGGTTGAAACAGTAGAGCTGGCCCTGGTGGTATGGATGGGGGTGAGCTGGACCTGAGGGTACGAGAGCAAGAGAACTGGCCCAGCTCTTTGCTGTCTGCTGCATTGGGTGAGCTAGTTGGGATAGTGCTGGAGAGCTCACCAGGGTGGTGACAATGAGAGAAAGCTGGCAGGCTGACTAACCCAGCTACCACCCAGGCCTGGAACCAGAGCTATGAGTCAGCCCACCCCAACATTCACCTCATCTGTGAACTATTGTTGGAGCATGTAAAGGAGCCAGACTTGTGGATCTAATGCTGCAGGATTTCCATGATAGAAGGCAACAACAGGATATCCAAGAGGAATCCAGTGAGGGACCAGTATTGAGAGTGTAACAGAAGCCAGAGGCCTTGAACCAGACCAATGACTCATTGCGGTAAGTTCTTACAAGTAAAGATGTATGCACTAAAAAACAAAAACAAAACAAAACAAAACAAAACATTACTTCTTAAAAGATGAAAAGGCACTGATATTGGTAAAAGGTCTATTTAGATTCTGTGATGATGTTCTCTGTATAGAACTATTTTGCTTCTATATTCACAAATATGTAATAACACATATGTATATACACACATATACCCATATGTACACATCCACCTACATACATACACACAATACACACACACACATATGCACATACACTTATATATTTAAGCACATTTATGTTTTACTGAAGTGGTGTTTAATATCTGTATCTTAAATACTTTTTCTTTGGTATAGATGGCTTCTGCCCATGTGCATTTTTAGGATGGGAAAGAAATCCTTGAGGTACACAGTGTATGTTTACTTAACATTAATACCATTTATCTGTCATACATAGCATCACTGTCATGAATTCTTAGACTGAGCAATAGTACTTGACACATTTCTCCCATCTAAACATTCAAACATTGTTACAGTATTCCCAATAATTACATAGCCTTGTTTGAACATATCTAGATTACTTATTAGGAAAATTTTCTACCCTGAGCATCAGAAGTCTGAGATTCTTATGTCTGGACTCAAGCTGCCAGCCTCAACTCTGAGCCTTTTCCTGTTGTGATGAAAGTATGAAGATGGATAATCACCGAGACCTGGCTCAACTCTGGTTTCATGAATAACTTATTCAGATCACTTGAGAACCCTTGCAAATCTCATGGTGTTTGTGCTGTTTGGAAGTTTTTTTTCTTGAATCCAGCTGAAATGGATCCTTCTGTACCTTTGGTTTCTTATCCTGAGTCTCAGTGAAAATCTGCATTTGCAAAGTGCTCAGGAGCAAGATCTAAATTCCTATAGCTGGGGCCCTGATTCTTGTATGACTTAGTAGCCTGTTGATGGAAGTCAGCCTTTGGCTTTTCTTATAGAACTGAAACAAAAGGGGATGTGAAATGCACTCTCTGCTGGGTTGCTCTGTTTTATGCAATGGAGTAAGCTCCCATCAGTAGGCATGGAGATCACCTGGAATGTCCAGATGGTTCCTCAGAATAGAGGTTTCCAAAACACCACTGCTAGGCATATGTGTGCAGTTAGAATGTTTAACCTTCATAGTCTTTAATCATGCAGCATTATGTGAAATGCCACTGGCTGAATGACTTGATTGAGTGTTTTGGGACTGTAGCTTTTCCAAACTCCTGACTACACCAGAGGTTTTGCAGCCATTACAAATGTGGCCCCCATGGTCAGAATGCTTTGTTATTGGTCTATGAGAAAAGAGGGCAAATGGGAGTCAGTCTTCATATTATGCTGCACAGACATAAAGGACACTGATCACACAGTGGGCATAGAGGAAGAAGGGGAAAGAGGAGGAGGGTTAGGGCAGGAAGGAAGGAGAGATGAGGAGATGGGGGAAAGAGAGAGAAACAGAAATAGAGACAGAGACACAGAAAGAGACAGAGGCAGGGATAGAGACAGAGAATAAACTTTTAGGAAGCATGAGTGCCACTTGGAAGAGAAATTGCTGCTCTGGACGCGTTCTGCTCCAAGCCTTCCCATAATGTTAAAGTTGACAGATAATATTTAAAACATTCCTCAAGGACAAAAATATTTCTTCATCATGTTCTATGCATGATAAGTGTAGATGAAAGAAATGAGGCTGGAATATCTGTGACTGACCATCTTAAAAGCAATGAAATTATGAGGAAGCAGTTTTATAGTAGGAGCCATTTAAACAGCCCTCTTCTGAGAGGGAGTAATGATTCTACCTATCACCATTAACTGGAACAAGTGTCTGAGCATTGAACTACAGTATTCTCCAGTGCAGATTCAGAGTAACTTCAGAGTAACAATGAGAAGTAGGTGATCATGTACAAGACTTATCACAACTTTGGCAAACACTCATAAATGAAGCTATTTGTTAGTATAATGATCATAGAATGCTTGTGAGGAGCACAGATGATGCTTTAGCTGTCTGCAGAGTATGACCCAAGATCCTCCTGTGAGCATAAAAGACTTTTGTGTGGTGATGACTTAGGTCAATTCAGTTTATATCTCCTCAACATGAAGTTATGTGTTTGTAAATAAATATGACAGCATTATTTATTTGTAAATGTTGGTTTCCAGACCATACCATGTGAAGAGGACAGTCTTGATGGAAATGTCTCTTGCCTGCCTCAGAGAGTCATGGCTCTGTCTAAATCAGGAACATATAACCCCCCCCCCTGCATTTGTTAGGGGTCAGTCTCTTTGTTATTGCTGAAGCTCTGGAAAGAGAGTGATACATGGAGCTTGCTGGCCAACTTGGCAGCCCACATTTTCAGCCTACTTGGCTGTGCACAATATTCTGTCAGAGTTTGGGAAGATCCGTCTGCTTTTGTCTTTTGTAGAGAGGCTATGAGAAATGAAGTAATGGATTTGCCTTATACAACAGCCTGGAAAAATAGGCCATGGCCTAAGAAATAATGAGAGTTAAATGGCCTCCTTCCAGAGAGTTCCTGGCTAGAGACTGGAGAACAGGTTGAGACGCCTTCTGATGGATTTTGCACTAATTGTCTTCTTCCCCCAAAGAAGTTCTGTTTAAAATTAAAGGCAGGGAGTATATGGGGGAGGCAAGAACCTTTGTAGAGTATTGGCTCTTTTAAGGAAGAAATAACATTATATAGATTTTGAAGTCACAGGTCAAATCACAGGTCTGGAAGTATAACAGTAACCATGTAATTCCTACAAGTGGCCATGAGGTTTGGTAAGGAATGAAGGGGCTAATTACAAATGCTCCTTATTTGAAGCTAGCCTAAAACCTTTTCCATGCCATAGAGCGTCAAACGACCATCCAATGTTCCTTGCATTTGGCTGTGTTTATCTGTGTAAACCTATTAGTCCTTATACGGACAGCCTGTTCCGGATTACTTGTATTTTACTCTACGTTATTATCCTTTCAGTGAGGGAGCCTCAGGCATGAAACTGGAACTGAATTACTCCATGTGCTATACTCAATCCATCTCTACCTACACACTGCATTTTCATTACCTTTCCCAATATTGTTGTGTCTATTAGCAGGCTTTCATGGGCTTTGTTGTTGTCTGGTTTGCTTTTGGCGGCTTTCTGTTTATTTGTTTGTTTAGAATTTGAGGGATGGGAGATGGTAGCGTATCATCAATTTTGAATGGACATGAAAAGATGACTCAGCACCTATACCAAAACTATTTCCTGGGCTGACTCACAGTTTCCTACTCCCTTAACTCCTTAACTGCCTGTGTGGATCATGATGGCCATGGGTGGAATTTCTACCTCTTCACGTCAGAATAATTATCTCTGAATCACTTTGTGGCACTGTTCCTAGATAGGAGCGATAATAAGCCCGGCCCATTGCTCTCTTTTCTGTTTTCTGTGACATTCTCATCTAGTTGACTGTGTCTGGCAGCCCCCAAATGAGGCCCCACGAGTGTCAGAGAGATGGATCGTATCTGCAGTGTCTGCATCTCCACAATGGCGATGAGCTCCTGCTGAACCTTACCTCAGGGATGCTAGCTCCCGTCTCATTGAATTAGAAAGGCAAACCTCCCCCTTCTAAGAAATATCTCATTTTTTTTCTCAGTACGAAGTACTGTAATGGAAATAATGGCACGCATTAGAGATTTGATGGATTACTCCCTGCACTTTCAACCTCCGTGGACCTGGATGTGGAGCTTTCTTGTTTCTCTTTTCTTTGTTCCATTGCCTTGTTATTATTTTTTTCAAAGCAAAACCAAAGAAGCCACTTGTACAGGTAGTGACATTTTACATGCTGTAGGTACATTTCTGCTTTATTTAATTAAATGCAACTGACTAAAATCATATACAGGATATTTTTGAATTGAATATTAAAAATAAAACATTTGGAATTCAATTAATGAATATTTTCTTAATGTTTCTAAATTTGATCTAGCATTTTTGTGTCACTCATTTTTCTTTTCATTCTTTTATTTTCCCATTTAGAAGATTCTTATTTCCTTATCAGGAAAGAGACCCATTAATTTTGAAGAAGGCTGCTTTCCCTTATATTGGTTTTTGCTGCAGCATGAGCTAAGTTCTGAGTAGTGAACTAAGGTGCCACAGTGGGTCTTTGGCAAGGATTTGTTAAGAATCTCAGTATGTGCCACACAGGGACATCTAATGGAGGTGGTATAAGATAGGATGGGAAAGAAAGATGAGCCATGATACTCTGCTGTCTGGAAGGGCTATATAGACATGCAGCTGCCTTCACTGGGGACTCCACATAGGAAGCACACAGTCTGATGCTCTGCTGTCAACATCTTGACGTTGTTCATAATTTGTGAGCAAGAAGACCTTAATTAGTATCATTTTGTACTTGGCCTACCAAATTATTCAGTCAGTCTTGGAGGTGAAAAATAGGATTGCTGGCTAGTATAATTCTCCTCAGTCTTGATCAGGATGTCACAGGAGACATATCAAGGCAGATGTCAGGATGTTGAAGTGAGCATTAGATATTAAGCCACCTTCCCACAATGAAGGGTTAGACTGGAAGTTGCTAGGAGAACTGATATTAGAACAAAAAGTTATGAAGCTATCTCATTCTCCATCAACTTCTCCAACGCAATATTTGGATTTACTTAAGGGCAAGATGAATGATAGATACCTGATTCGACTCATGCCTGAGATCAGTACAGGGTACTGTGGATTAGATCCAGCTCATACTGTAAAAACGTGGAAGCTAAAGATTGGACTGAAAAGGAGGAATAAAAAGAAGGTGATCTCGTTTTGGTGAAACAAATGGTGATACTTGAGAGTTGGCTGTGTGCCACCTTCAAGAATTATTTTCAGTTTTCCAATGTCTCTTTTGGGGATCTGTGGACTAAGAAAAGACTCCAGGAGGAGGAGGTGTTTGTTGTGAGTGGGAGCTGAGTCAAGCCACTGAAGACAGCCAAGGGACAAAACTGATTTGTTCAGAACAAGGGTACCATGAGAGAGACTGGCCAAAGTGAACATCCAAGGAGTCTTGGGGCTTAGTTCAATCTGGCTACCAAAGAAAACTCCTTCAGAACAGGTAACTTAAACGAGAAACATCTGCTTCTTACAGTTGAGAAGGCTCCTCGAGCCTCAGTCTGGTGCATAGGTCTCAGCATAACCAGAGCACTTGCTCCCCGATTTGCAGATGGCTGCTTCTTCATTGGCGGAGAACTATCACTGAGTTTCTTTATGGTTTTTCTTATGAGTTATGACTTGCTTCTTTATGAACCCTAATTCATGTGTGTCTAACCTTACGGCCTTGTCTAAACCGAATTTCTTTCTAAACACCATCTCTAAATACCATTAGATTGGGGCTTAAGTTCTCTCATAGTTACATATTCAGTCCATAGCGGCAATCACGAGGGCATCTGTATTCAGCTTTACTTCTTTTCCACCAGGAACCATGAGCTTTTGTGAACTTGTAGAACCAGAAAGCTTACAGTCACCCAGGTATCTTGACTGCACACTCAGATCATTCTGAAGTATATCTGACTACTGATAGAGATGGGAACTAGGGGGAGAGACAGAGCAGAACTCTTGCACTGTTATGAATCCTAGCCTCAAACAGGTGTCAGCTGCTGGAGGCGTTAAGTTGCCTGTTTAATAAGGTTCGGGCTTTTCATAATCATATCAGACTACACATCCTGAAAACTGAGCTGAACATGTGCTTTTAATATAAAATAACAATGGAATCTACTTTTGCCGATAATGAAGAGAGAGATGGTCCACGCGCTCCTTCCGAGGGGTGATTGTGTCTCACTTTCCCCTTATCTTTGTTCCGTGACCACTGTGCACATAGGTTGTGCTTGTCAACACACTGGCCATGTCTTTACTACTCCTTCCATCTTCTAGTATCTTGCAGAAAGTAAGCACATTTTTGTGTGTGGAAATAATGAGACAAAGAGCAGAGAGTTTAAGATACTTTTACAAGTTTATAAATTATAGGGATAGAATTTAAAGTCATATTTGTATCCTTCCAAATATTTTTTCCTCTGAATTATTAAGCTGACTCTATCGATACTTGGAAAAGTACCACTACATGCTACATATGTAGTAGGAAGGAGTGCCAATGGGGTCTCACATATGTCGTGTACATCTTACACAAGCATGAGTTAAACTCTTTCTATTAGAGATACATGGAAAATCACCTGGCTAATTTTTCTCCATTTGATTCCATATTTGTGCAATTCATTGAGAGAACGGGGACAGATATACATGTATACACACATGATAGACAGACAGATAGATAGATAGATAGATAGGTAGATGATAGATAGATAGATAGATAGATAGATAGATAGATAGATAGATAGATGATAGATAGACAGAACGAATCCACATGTGAATTTCATCATCATCATGTAAGTTGTAGTAGGCACTAAAGTACTGAAACAGAAAGAAGAGTATTAAGTAGATATATTTCCCAACAAGAGTTCACTATGAGTCTGGAAAGAGAAAGGTAATGTTCACGACAACCTTATCCAATAATAAACAGCACAATAACATGTCTGTCACTCACTGTGAGAGAGGGTGACTCTTTTCTGTTTTCAGAACATCCAAAGAAATCTTCATAGAAAAGACCAGTTATTACTAAGTAGTTTTATTTCCATATTTTACAAAATAAAAAGAAGTGTTTAGGTTGAGCATGGTGGGAAGCAAGGATAATTTGCAGAAATGAGAATAAATACAGCTGACAAAAGCAAAAGGCAGTGGTGGTGGGGGGGAGTAGTCTGTCCTCTAAGAATGAGTCTCAAAACTAGAAGAATGTAATTAGTGATGGCTCTGTTGTTTCTGCAGAGACATAAAATCAATGATCTGAAAAGGATCTAGTAAGAAGTAAGAGCCCAAGTTGTATAACAAAGCAAGCTGTGCATGCCATGAGCAAGCAAGCCAGTAAGCGGAATTTATCCATGGTTTCTGCTTTAGCTTCTGGCTGCAGTTATCTGCCTTGAGTTCCTACCCTGGCTTCTTTCGATGGTGGACTGTGATGTGGAATTGTAAGCCAAATCAACCCTTTCTTCCTCAAGATACTTTTAGCTGTGGTGTTTTTATCACAGCATCAGAAACTCTAAGACAATATTTAAAAATGCATTTTGATTCATAGTCCAATGAACCACAATAAGCACAAAATCCATGCCCAGAAAGAATCTTCCCTATAACTGACTAGCATTTGTGGTGCTGGAAGATATTTTTTTACACTACGGGCAGAGAAAAGTAATCATCAATATTGCCGAGCTACAAACCCTGTGACCTACAACAATGACCTGCCTGCAAGGTGTGCTGGTACAAGAGTGGCACAAATGTGATGGGAGTAACCCATCAAGTTTTTGTTTAGAAGATTTAAGGCACACTCTGTGAGATGGAACCTGTACCTGACATTGGTGATGTGGCCAAGAATCTGAGACTAGATATGTCATGGGCTCCAAGGGAAGACCTATCACTATTACTATTAATATGCTAAAGGAGCACAATGATAAAATGATTCCTAATGACATATTGCTATATCCATAGACCAGTACAACACTCAACCCTCATCAGAGAAGCCTCTTCTTGCAGTAGATGATAATTAACACGGAAACCCACAACTTGAAAATGTGCAGAGAGTAAGAGACCTTGGAGCACTCAGTCTTAAGTAGAATGTCTTTATCAAGCCCCTCCCCTCAGGGATCAGGGATCTATATAGAAGAAAAGGTAGAAAGATGGTGAAGACCAGAAGCCATGGATGACTCCAAGGAGACAGTATCACCCAGAAACAACAAAGCCAGGACATATGAACTTAGAGAGACTGTGACAACATACACAAGACCTGTATAAGTTCAAACCAGACAAGATTCCAGCACTGAGAAGGGGAAGTGTACATTAATCACCATTCCTGACAAAGAAGTTATTTGAAGTTGACATCTGCTTAGAAAATGAAAATCAATTTTCTCCAATGGAGTGTCACTGGAGTGTATCAGCCTCACTCCAGGACAGGTCCCACAAAACAGACATCATGTTGTGTGTATGTGTGTGTGTGTGTGTGTGTGTGTGTGTGTGTGTGTGTGTTTTGTTGTTGTTGCTTGGGTATTTTTTGTCTTATTGGGATTTGTTTGTTTTGACCTTTATTTTTCTGTTTCATTTTGAGGGGGGGAGAAAGAACACAAAATGGGTGGGTAGAAAAGTGGAGAGGATCTGGAAAAAGTTGTGGGAGGGGAAAGAATATCACAAAATTATTTTGTTCATAAAATACTATTTTAAAAAGAACAGAGCACATGACAAATTTCCAATAGCTGTAATACTATAGAGGCAAAAAATTACAGTACGAAAGGACTGATGTTTTGGTGGAAACAGTAGTGACTTACATTTCAGATCAATGTGTTACACTGCTCTGTGGAGAAAAAGGCACTGTGTTTCCTCTCTTCTCTGTAGCTTTACATCAGTAACACAATTGTAGTTTGTTTCCTACTGTACTTGTAGACTTTTGAATAGCAAAGAAAGTGCTCCAAATACACTGAACTCTTGTAGATAAAGGACTTGTACTTAAAATTCCTTATCATTGTTCTGGGAGTTGTACTGTTGCATTAGAGTTCGTCTTCAAACGGTTTGTGTGAAAATGCCCCCATGCTATCCACTGAGGGAAGAAGGAGGTGAAGAGGTGACCACTAACTTGTCAACCCCGTTTCTCACAGTGTCTTGGTAAGAAGCTGTGATATCACTTTAAGAGAGAGTGCAGATGCAGGAGGGGAGGAGAGTGAGTAACGTATGTGGCCCATTTTCCAAACTCTCACTGGCAATATTCATATTGTCATTTCTATTTGAAGTGTTGACAGTGGAGTGAGCACAGCTAGGAATGACTGATGGACCAGCCCGGGACACTCTCATCATCTACTCCCCTCACAGCCCTTTGTCCAATGTGTCTCTGACATGAAACAGAATCAGCTCAGAAGGGGCACGGTCATGTTATCCAGGACTTCAGACAAATTTATTTTAGATTTGTCTTATTTTGCTGCATGATTTTGTAAAAGTTGATCTTTATCTGATTATAAGATGACCGATTGAAACATGCCCATTGAGAGTCTTTGAAGACTATTTTTTTTAACTTCCCTTCAAAGTTGCACAGACTGCTCTGACGTTTGATCAGGGAAAGCATGGGAATCGTGTTTTGGCTCCTCTATAACTTCTATTCTCAAGAAGTATAATTCATTTGGTGTAATGAAATAGAGCTGTATTTTTACAATTAGATATGTTGGCGTTCTTCCTTTCAGAAACGTTTATTGTTTGTTGTTCTTTATGTTATCTGTCAGTAAATTCATGTGAATATAATGGACCCAGGGATAATTTTTTTTTCAAGGATTTATATCTGAAGAAAGTGCAAGCTGTGCCTCAACTGGTAACATACACTCCATGATTGGCTTGCAATTGCAGTCCTCAACTAAGTCATAAACAGCTTGACAGGCAGTTTTACTTCTTGAAAGGACGTTCCTGTAAGAAAAACCCTCTAAATGCCTCAAACATACTGCTCAAAATATAGAACTCATCAAATTGAATTCAGTCAAGACATTGATAAAAATGCTGCTTGATAAATCTAACAATGCAAATGAGTGAGCAAATGACCTTGAGGAGCAGGAAGACTAATGGATAGGGAGCAGACAACACAGTCTTTAAGACATCAGAGATGTGCTGTGAGAAGTTACGTTAAATGAATCTCAAGTCTGGGATGCTTTTGACTGTAAAACTTTATGTTGTGATCATTCAAGTTATCCTCTGTATTGTAAAACCAGTATGCCACTGACAATAATGTGTCTTGAAAATAAAAGTTCTGTTCTGGCTTTTGTTATTATTCTTGAGCCAAACAAAGATCTAAACAATTTACTTGCCTTTTTGTCTTCTTTTTTTGCAACAGGGTATTAGGATTGTAAACTGGGCTGGCCTCTAACTCTTAGGAATTCTCTCACATGCTGAGGTTGCAAGCATGTGTCACTATGTCCAGGGAGGGACAGACTAGGATGGCTTTGCCTTGCCATCCTCCTGCCTCATCATATGTAGCAACCTTGTTAAGCTCAAACTTAACAAAATAATGCCAACAATGTTCCATTATGTGGAATCCAAACTGATGTTTATATTTCATTCGCTGCTTTTCTTTTTATATTCTATTATCATCCTTCTAATATCATTGCTGTTTTAATATTTGACTCCAATGATAGTTATCAGGAATAGCTAATTATATGCCTCTATACAGAAGAAAACAAACCTTTAGTTACTAAAATTATAATGGCAGAAAAATAATTTAGAATAAATTCTGGTTAAAATGAGTTCTATTATGAGATTCTCTTTTATATTTGTAAACTACTTTATAATTATCCAATATCATGTATTCACAAATGTATTATTTTGTTGAAATTTTTAATAAAAATTTATTAATTATTCACCACACACTCACACTGTGCTTGGTGATGGACATGTAATGATTAATGTGAGGTCTTAGCTTTTCAAATTTTGTGGTCTTTTTAACCCTGCTCAGACAATAGATAGGAATAGTACCATTAACTCAGGCTCAGGCTTTAGAAGTCATGGATATTTTAGGCATTTTTAACTCTAGCTCAGAGTTTTGTTCTATACACTCACACTTACTCAATTGCAATTCACAGAAATAAATTTGTATTGCCAAAAACATTAGAGATGATTTAGGTGACACATTCGTCTGGTAAACTACATTAACACATTAAATATTCCCAGAGGTACTTCAGTGTAGAATCATTTAATTGAATGAGTTTCAGAGTATTTTCATCTGATTGATAATAGTATCAGGGTACAATGCATTACTGTCACCATCATAAATTCAAGGACAAGGCTTGCGAAAACATTTGCTTAGCACTGGCAAGATGAGTCGGCTGGGAAAAGGACTTGCTGCCAACACTAATCACGGATTCAAAGCCTGAGACCCACAAGGTAGAAGGAGAGAGCTGCCTCCACAAAGCTGTCGTCTGACCTCCACATGCACACCCACACCCATCCCCTCCCACACATACACGTAAATAAATAGGTGCAATAAAATTGCTTAGTCCGTTAAGACCGAGGTGGTCAAACACGCCAGAACAGAACACATTGTGGATAACTCAAAATTAAACGTATCAGACAGCAGCAAAGTACGTAAGCCACTCGGTACTCACCAGCCCCTTTTTGTCTTAGAAGAGATGTCTAAAGGTCAGGGTTAGTATTTTAGAAATATTTTATTAGGACTTGACTCCTTCAAATATTGCATGGAGTCGTAGAATTCTATAGCCACACCACTGGCACTTAACCTTTGGGAAAGGAATACCTAGCATTATTGTATGTTGGCTTCTCTGCCACTGGGTAAACAGGTGAAAGGGTCCAGTGGCTTGTGTGCTGTATGCTACAGTGCTATGATACAATGCCTAACTTTGTTCCCAAACTCATCCTGACGTCACTGTCATGCAATCCTTCTTAAAGACCCCTCCCCTGAAAACTTATGTGTCAGTTTTATCTACAGACTGGAAAGTGCCTACTACCCACTGAGCTGTGTCGTTGCAAAGGTTTAGTACAGTGTAACTTTACTAGATTAAAGGAATTGTTTCATTTCTATAAATTATTACATTGAATTGGGTTAACTAAGTTAGAGTTCATGAAAACATTGGATTTTTTTTTTTTTGGACTTCATGTGCAATCTTAAAAAAAAACCCTAAGAAATATTAAATCTGGATATTTGATATTGTGGTTATACATACCACTTATTTAAAGTACCCTAAGTGATGGCATGGGATGAGATACTTGGTTTGCTCAATGGTGGAAAACAATTAATGCTAGTATGGAAAGATGAGCTCCAGATGTGCAGTGTGGAGGGCACAGTGACTGAGCAATGCCATTTGTGGCCCACATCTACTCCTGCCTGGGTGTATGATGCCATGTGACTTACTTAAGTACGTTAAGCTCGTTTCCTTTATCCATAAGGTGTGTGTATTTCGATAGCTCTGTTTGCTCACAAACACTAGTAGAAATTATGCCCACTTATGTGAGACATTCTATAACCTAAAATTACCACACTCTATGATTATTAGCATTTTGTTAAACAATAATAAGTAAACAGCTTCACAAAATTATTCCAGGAAAGCTATATATTTTTTTTTTTTTTGGTTTTTCGAGACAGGGTTTCTCTGTGTAGCTTTGCGCCTTTCCTGGAGCTCACTTGGTAGCCCAGGCTGGCCTCGAACTCACAGAGATCCGCCTGCCTCTGCCTCCCGAGTGCTGGGATTAAAGGCGTGCGCCACCAACGCCCGGCCCAGGAAAGCTATATTAGAGTTTAATTTTTAAAGAGATAATGAAAAATTACTGGTGTTAGAATCTGTAATAGGTCAGTTATTCTTTGGTATTCAAAATAAATAAAACAAAGCTCTTTGGTCTCACCTACTAATCTATCTACTTGTAAACAACACCATCAATACAAAAACCCCAAAACATCCAACCATACCCCATTGATACGTGCATTGCATATCCAGGTGACAGTCATAGAAGAGGTTTAACGCATTTCCCTTCACTAGCAAGAGGCAGGGAATAGAAGGATGGTGTCTTGCTCCCAGAGTACAATAGAGTGATGAAGAATTAAAGAGATTTCCATGAATCCTGCATTACTATAGGTGACACACAAGTAGCTGGATACACTTGGAGTTCTAGGAAGTGTTCCAGAGGTAGCTGAGACAGGCTGGAGTTCTATGAAGTCCATTTGGTGTGGACCAAATGGAAAAAGAGACAAATCATCATTCCCTATGACTTGGGGAGCAAAGACTGGATGGAACATCTGGCCTTTCAGTGGATGCCAACACTGGAGGAAACATTGCAAACTGAATGGATTCCCTTCTACCATCTCAAGGCTTCACCACTCGAGTTGACTGGAGTGTAAGCATGGCACTAGAAGAAACAGCATTGTTTAACAAAAGACTACATTTTCCAAAGGAACCAAATTTCAAAAGTAGCATTGGGTTGACATAAAAATAAAAGCATATACTTTCCATTTGTGAATTACTAAACTAAGTGTCACAATCAGAGGTGGGGAGTGTGGAGATATAGATAGAAAAGTCAAGAACTAGAGAGAAGATCATGAGATATAGAAATAAATAGTGCCTTGATAGAGATTAAGTATATGTATTGTCTCTTTAACCAATGATCACTAAATGAATTTAAAGTATATATTGTGTACAAACCTGCTGTGAAATTTTGAGGAAGGAGGAAGGAACATAAATGCTTCCCAAGGTCATGGAACACATAGCTTACAACTGAGAGCCAAGTTTTCCAATAATTGTAATAGAAGAAAGTATAGTTTAATTATGGAAGAAAGGGAACAATTCACTCTGTCTGGAGGCCAAGATCCATTTCTAACAATTGTGATATTGGCATTGAATCTTGCTGAATGAATTTTTCAGACTGAAACAAAGGCAGAAAAGACACAGAGTCTAGGGGTTTGATTTGTGCAAAGCATGGAGTTAGAGAGGAAGGTACTTGAAAAATAAAAAATAAAAAATAAAAAAAAAACACTTTCAGGATAACCTAACCTCATATTTGTTTGAATAGTTAGAGATTTGGGGATATTTCATATATTATGAGCTAGATAATACTTTGAATTTATCATACACTTAAAATCCTAATCAAAATAATTTAATGATGGTTGAGGAAGATGTCAAATAAAGTGAGCCTATAGCTCTGGAGACACATAACTTCAAATATTTTACACTTTTGCTTGCCAGCTTATTTAATTCTAAGTTCTAACAAATAATTTTTGTTTTTGCTGTTTATCCTAAATTTTCCACTGGCAAATTTCGAAGCAGCAACTTGCATTCCAAATATTTCTCAGTCATTTAATTTCACCGCTTGACTTTAAAATTATTTGACCCTTGTAAGAGATTCCCGGCTCTCAAAAATACGATTCTGTAATGAACGACTTCTTTTTAAAATATGTCACCATACAACTACAGTCCATTCATAGCCATTTTACCCACAGAGAAAGGGGCCATTTTATATCACTGCCTTGCTACCCATTTAAGGTAAATATTATTAACATTAAGAAACTTTATAATCTCAAAATAGATTAAATGTATACAGTAATAACAACAGTAAATAGACACACACACAAGATTTTTATTTCCTCCAAATTGTACAAATAAATCATACAATTTCATGAGAAAAATTTCCAGCCCAAAATCCTAAATATTTGTAGCTTTCAGAGGTCAAGTGTGTGTCAGTGATTATCCAGACTGAGTATCAGTCTGTTTTGGAGCAAGAATTTGTGTGGGTCTTTGATACCAGCCAGGAGCTTGCACAGAATGAGTTGTCTCGGTGTCATGGCTCCTTATTGAGTAGTCAAAAAATTGGAGTAGAATATCTACACTGTAGAAGTAACTCAGCTCAAAGAGTGAGAGACACTCTGCTCTCACCAGTGTGTTTTCCTGCCAGCCGGTTCCAGCTGGGTCAAGTCAGTCTCAGTGAAAACATATTTCAGAGCTACAGAGCTGCTTGGCACTGAAAAATTGATCTTGGCTGGACAGCCTGGTTTCCCTCCTACAGAAGGATTCAGTATCAAGAACATGTCCACATCTCCACACAAAGCAGAGATGATTGGGAAAAATGTTTAATGATATATGCCAAATTGTTTGTGTCACTTACTTGTATAGCTGACTGAGACTCCGGTTTAACATACTTTAGCCTGTGGGTAAACTCAGTATCTTACAGAAATAGACTTCATAAAAGTAAGCTTCAGGGTAAATTCAAAAGACAGGATTCAACATTTTTCTGAATTTAACTGAACTCATGTTACAATAAATTCATAATATTTATCTGAAAATAGAGAATTTTTTGAATGACCAAACGCTGCTTTGCAGGATCCAAGCAGAGGAAATAGAGAAGGTTTGCTTTAGTTTTCAGATGCAAAAGATTAAACATAAAATAAAAAAGATTTCTGATTTTATGTCAGGGGAGATTTCTGTGAAGAATTTGGAGATGAAAATACAGTTGTCAGGAAAATCAAAACACTACTCTGAGTTTAAAATGGGCCTATTACAGTGTGAATACTTAAGATGCCCTTAGAGCACCAGTATTTCCCCCCCAGTCTTCACAGGCGATGGAACATTTATTGAACAGAATATATAAAAAAGTATAAACAGGAGGAACATGTAGAAACAATTGCTAAGTATCACATCCTTTAAAAAGTACCACCTAGACTCCATGACTTCAACAGAGGTGGGATTACTTTTAAGGAAAATGATCTGATTCTTCATTATCTTTTCTCCCTCCAACCTTCTTATTGGAAGTTGACATGAAAGAGAATATATATAAAATAGCATGCTATTCTCTTTAGAATCATTTTATCTCTATAAGCTATTTAGAAGTTCAGAAAACATTGCATAAGCAAATGCCTTATGAAATTTATAGAAGGGGCCAATGTACTTAAAGTGTTCATTCAGTTGGAGATGGTGTCAGAAGCCTTAACCTAGATGATGTAAATGAAACCCTCTGAGGGTTTTGAGGAGAGGGTTTGGTATTTTCAGAGGGATTCTATTAAAAAGTAAATCTCATCATTGTACACACTACTAGAATTTAGACTGTTTTATTCCTCACTGTCTATAGTTTTCACACGTATATATTGATAGTTAAATAGGCTCCAAGAAATTCCAGTGGACCACAGGGATGATTTCATTGATTTAGAGACAACTGTCTAACCAGAATGAGTTACTCAAGAGAAAGATGTTTGAAAAAATGGTAAAGCAGATAGTGCAGGGGAGGTATAATGGCCTGTAATAGCACGAGCAGCAGAGCATGGAGTATGTAAAATGAGTTAGAATAAAGTGTGCCTTATGCAGCATGAAGCAGAGTTAAGAAGAATATAGATGTTTACCATAAATATTATGGAAAACATACTTAATATTCCTGAGGGCTAAGTCAAGAGTATACACGAAGACCTTATATCTAAATATTGAAAAGTTACGTTTCTAGTAGTAATTGTGAAATAAAACATTTTACCATATATAACTAAAAATAACAACCTTGAGTATATCATTAAATCTGTGATGGAATAATTGTATTAATTTCATATCAAAGATAACTAAAATAATTGTTTTATGTGAGTATTTTCTGATGTTCTAAGGTTTCTACATAAACTAACATGTATAATACAAAATTATTATGAATATTAAATATACTTGTGTCATGTTGTAAAAACATAACTGTGTCATTATTAATTTTATCTAAATTAAGTTATAATGACATAATACAAAAATTAAATTATCATTTTACTGAGCTTACAATAGTTAAATTATTTTTCCAATAAATATGCATTATGACAAATGTAAAAATGAAGTAAAATGGAATTGTCTTTCCTATATGCGTCAGAAAACTATGTTCCTCTAGAATAATCCATATCAGCTAAAATTGAGTGACTGATATTAATTTAATTAACTATTAGAATAATCTTATGTAGTTGAAGTTTTCCTGTGTCCACCTGGCTCCTGCAGCTGCTCAGACCCAAGTAAACACACAGAGAATTATATTACTTATAAACTGTATGGCCATGGCAGGCTTCTTACTATCTAGTTCTTATATCTTAAATTAATCCATTAATATTAATCTATAAGTTGCCATGTGGCTCGTGGCTTACTGATATCTTTACATCTTGCTTCTCATGGCGGTGGCGGCCTGCAGCATCTCCGGACTCAGCCTTCCTGTTCTCCCAATTCTCCTCTCTGCCTATACTATACTTCCTGCCTGGCTACTGGCCAATCAGCATTTTATTTATCAACCAAATCAGAGCAACACATTCACAGCATACATAGCGATATCCACAGCAATCTTATGTATAGATTATTTAAATGGCTGAACTTTTAAATTTAATTAAAGAGTAATTGAATTGTATTGCCATTTTGCAAAATAAAACCATTTCAAAGTTTAATAATCAAAAGTCATTCATATGGCCTTGGAGAATGGTATCACCACAATAATCCTTATATCAAGTGTATTTCTATCTGCAAACATCATGTTCTTTAATGAACACCCCCAGATGTTGGATTAGAACAGTAAGACATGATCTTTGGTCATGTGCCAATTTCCCGTAGATATTTGAGAGCAGGGTTTGAGGAGCTCCTTTGTTCTCTTATGAACTTTTGGCCAATCATATACCCTTACAAAAAATCTGAGTCTTGTGCATCTTTTGTGTCACCAGTCTGAGAAATCTCAATCTTGGCTTTGTATGTAGAAGGCAGAAAGAGATATCATGAAGGGTTTCCACAGAGTAAAACGTATAGAATCAAGAGGACAGATACTGTGCTTATAGGTGTAGGGTAAATAGGGCCAAGGAACTAATATTCTGCCCCTGACTTAACCTGAGACCTGGGCCAAGGAATAAAAAACACCCTGACCCTGACTTAACTCTAAGAGCAGGGCCAAGGACTTAAAACTCCAGCTAATCCCTGAGCTTGCCCCACTAGCCTCTGAGCACAAAATGTAACCAATTCCTGAGCAGGAAATCCAACCCAACCCCTTAGCTTGCCCCAAAGTCTGATCACAGAATCCCACCAAGCTCAGGATTTGAAATTTCACCAATCCCCATGCTGGAAACCTCCACCTTGGAAAACTCCCCTTTCGCATGCAAGAAACCCTATGTAATCCCTGTATTCCACTCATTTTTCTACTGCTTCTCATCCTAATAGAGGCAGCCACCCTTCTGGATGTTTCTTTCCCAATCAATCAATCTCTTGAGTGAGGTTTCTTGTGGTGTGGGACACTTTCACCAGAATATAGTCCAGCTGTAACAACTTTCATCAGAGCAGAGCAGAGCTGTATCTAGGAAAAACTTCCGCTAGCAGAGCATAACTGTAACACTTCTTCAGACCTGAGCAGAGCTGCAACACTGTCGCTAGAGAAATCCTCCACCACTAGAACAGAGTTGTTACACTTGCATTGGGAAAACCTTTCCTGGAGCAGAGCTGTAACACTTCTGCTGTAGCAGAGCTGTGATGATCATAGCGACTTGTGGTATTCCTTGACTCCTGCCTTGCAGGATACCTTTCCATCCCAGCTTCAATGCTTATAGTGGGTTCTCCTGCATCAGACGCAGAGGCATCCACGTTTCCTCTAGTGATTTACTTTATGTATGTCTTTTGATATTCATGCTACTAAAGAACTAGACATGGCTGCTAAGCCTATGCTCAAGGAATGGGCTCTTATAGGGTTGGAGTGTCACTATTCATCAAGTGGCTGTATCTGTCCCTTCTTGTGCACCTCTACAGAGATTTTAATCACATATTTTCCAGAGATTTTGGCTTTGTTCTACCCAAACCATTGCCGTGACAAGATGATATGTATGCTTTTAAAAGACTTTGAGAACTTAGCAAATCAAGTCAACCTCAGATCATTCCTCCAGTGAACCTTATGCCTCTTTCACTAGTGAACCAGTGTGGATGATAACCTCATGAAGTCATTCAGTTCTTGTTTTCCTAAAGGAAGAATTTAATGGGCATGTAGACATTAAGCAGAAATTTGTTGAGCAAAGCGAAGGAAACCCTCAACAGGGAAATTAGAGTTCTCTGTCTCAGCAGGGTGGCAACATTGTACGTTCCATGCTGTGAATTTTTAAGAAGGCTTTATGAATATGCATGAGGTGGTGGCACTTTCATAGAGGAAGATAACTGTTCTTCCCTGTGGTGATATTTTATCTGTGTACCCCAATAAAGCTTATCTGAGAATCAGAGGGAAAAAACAGCCACTATAGTAAACATAGAAGTCAGACAATGATAGCACACACCTTCAATCCTAGCATTTGGGAGGCAGAGATCTATCCTTATCTCTGTGAGTTCAAGGCCACACTGGGAACAGAGCCAGGCATTGGTGGCACACACCTTTAATTCCAACACTGGTTGACCATAAAGGTCTGGAAGTCTGTACAGACAGACAGGAAGTGACAGAGCTGGGCAGAAAGAGGAAGTGATTAGGTGGGGGGGGGGGAGAGGAAGTGAGGTGGCAGGGACAGAAAGGATATAGGCGTGAGTATACAGGAAGTAGGTCTCTCTGGAGGCTGAGGGTTGGTAAGGTGAGGTTGGCTGTGGCTCGTCCTAGTCCTCTGATCTCTCAGCTTTAACCCCAGTATCTGGCTCTGTGTTTTTTATTAATAAGACCGTTTAGCAATTTGTCTTATACTTCCCTCTGAGATCACAGTTGCCTAGGTCTCCATTTTAGGGTAGTTATTTTCACAAAGCTCTAGAAAAGACCACAAGAGGAAGGACACCAAAACCACAATATGAATATTATAATAAAGTTGAAGTATTTTGAGGACACATACCCTTCATTAGTGAACACGTGTGAGGAAATACCCTGTTGCTTTAGTTTTTGGGGTAGTGGTGATGCTACTCTGTTGTTTCAAAGATACTTGACTACTAAGGGGCCTTGAAACCATCAGGAAACACAACTAAGGACATGCAGCCCAGTTCTCTCATTTCCTTGTATCTAACTCCTTTTCTTGTTGTTGTGGTGTAAGTTTGAGATTGTAATTTAATGACATTTCTCCTTTTCACTCTCCTCCCTCCAAACTCTCCCATATACCCAACCCAATTCTCCTTCAAATTTATGACCTCTTTTTTTCATCAATTGTTATTGCATGCATATATGCACATATATATGTGTGTGTTCATGTACACATACACCACACCCCCCCACATACATGTATATTCCCATATATAATCTGGTCAATATACTGTTACCTGTACGTATGTTTTCAGGGCTGACCATTTGCCATTGAATAACCAACTGATGTGCTCTTCCCCCTCTCCCACTCCCAGCTTCGCTTAGTTGCCTGTAATTCTTTGTGTAGGCTTGAGGCCTCGTAGGCTTCCCCCAGTGCACTGTGGCTTGCTTGTTGATGTCAGTTCATGTTCAGCTCATGTTATGTGGTCATGTTGAGGAGACTACAGTTATAGCTTCTGAAATTACTAGAAGACACCATCTCTCAGCAAACACTCCAATCCTCTGACTCTTACAATCTTTCAGGCCCCTCTTCTGCAATGTTCTGAGCCAGAAATAGCTGGGTATGTTGTAGACATATCCATAGGACTGGGCTCGACATCTCTGCATTTTGGTTGGTTGAGGTCTGACTCCACTTTAAGATGTGAAGATCCATGATGGATTTCATACATCGCTGTCAGTTAAGATATTTTGTTGTCCTGGGGCTAAGACATTTTGCTGTCTTTTAATTGAGACTTTATTGTGAAAGCTGGGACCAGGGTTTTATACTAGATTGTTGGGATATTCAAACAGGAACAGGGCTTGTAATATCTTTCAGGATCTCCAGCTCCCAGCTCCACCACTCAATTCTGTCTTCTAACAATAGTACATACAATGCCAGAGAATTCTGTAAACAACTGTGCTGGTCTAATAAAAAAATTGAAAAAATTGATCAATAGAACATATCAACCAAAGAATAATTCTTTTGATTTCCTCCCCAACAATGGGTTTATTTTAGATTCCCTGAGACACATTCATTATGAAGTATCTTAAAAGATGGTTCAGTGAAATATAGATCATTTGCACTTAGTAAAAGTAGAGATCAGTTTATAATCTGTATAAGGTTTCCTTCTTTCCTAATCTCAGTTAATTTTTCTACCTATCAATTACTTACTGTGTACTCATAAGAAGTATCTTAAAAGATGGTTCAGTGAAATGTAGATCACTTGCACTTGGTAAAAGTACAGATCAGCTTCTAATCTATATAGGTTTCCTTCTTTCCTAATCTCAGTTCCTTTTTCTACCTATCAATTACTTACTGTGTACTCATAACTAAATTTATTTTGCAAACAAATCTTTGCCTCAGAATTTTCAGAGGAACCCAGGCTAAGAAAACTATTGATGTTAAGTATAAACTTCTCTGTGCTTCAGTTTCCTCATGTGGAAGTGTATATAAGTCCTTATCTCTTAGAATTGTTGCAATGATCCAATGCATTCATATATGAAAAACATATGGAATATTTCTTGATATTCAGAAGCAAAACCTTAATAAAAGATTTATGTGTCTGTGAATTTTCTATTTCCCATTTCCAGTGATAGAATTTCTTCAAGTAGAGACCTATGTTATTGGCTTCTTGACTAGTTTTTGCTTCATCCAAATATGCTGAGTATAAATTTTGAGCCATACATGAAATGATATAACAGAGATTTGTAGAGAGAAACTAAATCTTTAACGATGTGCTCATAGCCTGAGGACAAGGCAATGAATTACAGTAATGTATATGGAAGACTACATACTGACAAAATATTCACAAAACTATAGAAATGGTAAGCAATAATAAGAAACATGATTTAAGAACCGATTTGTAGATGCAACTAAAACTTCACTGTTTTGAAAGATTTATAGTAGTTCACTGAGACAAAAAAGAAGTGAGAGAATTTCAGAAAGTGCAATGGATGTCCAGCACTCCAAACACCCAGAGAGAAGCACCCATTCAGGAACGAAAGCAACTTCACAATTTCAAATAGAAAGAGTGAGGTACTCTCTTTATTTAAACTACAGAACAACTTTAAGAAGAAGATAAAGGAAGAAAGATTCACTCATTCATGGCAGGAGATAAGAGTGGGAACTGGCTATTGAAGATTGGTTCAACAGGTCTGATTAAAATGGCCTGAATCCATTAAGGGGTAGAAATAAAAAAAAGCAACTGATCTGAACTTGATTAAGGAACAATGAAGTCATGCAGACAAATAGATGACAGGTTACTCATTTAGGTAGATGTTGTAAATCTAAATCTAAATGTATGTACACATGCGTGTGTGTGTGTGTGTGTGTGTGTGTGTGTGTGTGTGT